>CAKNXH010060788.1:143254-217707 GCA_932178445.1 Andricus quercusramuli | reverse complement strand
TAGAAGAAAATTGGCTCTTATACTATCACTGCAAATTTCCGATTTTTGCACCTGGCTCAGGTGTCCAAACGCCCCAGGCAGGGCGTCTGGCATTTACGGGTTTCGAAAGAAGGGCCATTTCCCAGACATATAAGCGAAAAACTAAGACTTATACTCTCACTTCACGAAAAACGTCACCAGCTCTTGGACTAATACGAAAACCTGCGAGCAAAAACGAGTTGAAGATTTAACTCGTTTTTGCCCGTAGCGCGTGGACAAACCCATTTTTTCATGCACTCATATTTTGATTCGGTTCAACTTCAACCGAACGTATTGTTTGAACAATATGCTACGAATAAACTGTATCAATATCTAATGTTTAATGAAATAGCTTTTTTTATTTTAAGAAGGGACCCGTTTTAGGATACGAACTCTTGATTCGTTTTTTGCTACGCTGATATTTTCGGTTCGTTCGTGCCTGGGCAGTCGAGAATAAATAAAATTGTTGCGTTTATGTCCATAATAGCTCAATCGCAATATCAACGATTTCACAGAAGAGTCAAAAAACGTTCTAAAAAATCGAATTTTCAATTTTGAAGAAACAACTGTATACTCCTAAAGTACATCAATGCTGAGTTGATGCCTGAAAAGTTAGATTGGGAAATTATATTATATTAAAAAAAAATCATTGATAATTACTTGAAAAATCCATTTCATTTTTAATACGCAATATATTTCGCAAATGAATTATTAATATGATGGGGCCCTAGGAATAATTCGGCTCCCATTGCGTGGAATTTGAAAAATAAAATAGAAATAATTGCACGAAAATTGTTTCACGGGGATTGGCTGCTTTTCGTCGAATGATTCGCATTAAATATGAAATATTTATAGACAAAAAGAGTTTTTTTATTGAACTTATGTGTGTTATTGAATTTTTTTATATTTCATAAACAGCTTTTATAAGCCATTATCGACATCAGTTATTTATGTTGTAATAAATAAAGTTTTCCTACGAAATCCCGAATTTTTATGAGTAACGCCCGGAAATTCATTCGGAACCACATGAGAATAAATCCATTTTTTTAATGACATTTCGAGGTGGTCCGAGAGCCCCACGAAGTTTAACACATTTTCTATAAGAAAAAAAGACGTTATTGTAATTTTTATTCAGAATCCTCAATATAAGCTCATAAGTCATAAGTCACCCTCATAAGTCAGTTTTATAAAGTACAAAAAAAACCCATAAGGGAAAAATGGGGTTTGCGAGTTTTTGGCTCTGATTATGATTTTTTGCGTTTTTTTGATAATTAATTCAATGTAGAAAAAATAATTATTTGAAGAAATTATTATTTTGTTTATAACTATCTTCTTTTTTATTAATGCAATATAGTTGCGATTTGTTCTAAAACGTTCAACTTTTCATCCACATCTCACTTATTACAGTAGTAAAGAATGCAAGTTCAGAATCATAGTTGTTTGAACAATTTATAATTCTTTATAACTATCTTCTCTTGGATAAAAGCTAAATAGGTGCGGTTTTTTCTGAACTCTTGCACTTTGTGTCCACTTTTCACTTAGTTAGGTATAAATCAATGCAAATAGGAACCTTAAGTTCAATTCACAGGCCTGATAATTGGCTGTATTCATGCATTTATTATATGAAATATAATAAGAATTACAGATATATTATATCATTATATTTACCAATAGAATTAACGATGACCGCCAAAGTGAAAACAAAAGTACAGACCATCCTCATTTTCACAAAGTAAAGAATAAACTGATTAATGCTTCAGGGCATAATTTGTTTATTAACTGTATATAAGGAATTTTCATTGCATCATCGCAGTACAAATATATACATAAGTAGCCGTTATCTCACATACATGTGAAATAACGATTTTATCAGAGTCAAGATTCTCTCTCGCAAATAATGAAATCATTCGTCATTTTTTATTATGATCATTTTAATTAAGACATTTTCGTTTCTAATGGAAGGTATTGATTTTATCTAATAAATTATTGTCGCCAAATTCATCAAGATTCAACGTTTTTCGACTCACCGATTGAGGATTAATGGTTTTTACTTCGGTTTTTGTCTGCCGTCGTTGTCTGTCAACACGACGGCTTTCGAAGAAATTGTCTAGTTAAATTATCTGATTCAATTTCTGATTAAATTTTCAATTGTATGGAAATACTGCGTTTTTGGCGGTGAATTGAAATGTATTTATGTAGCGTGCAGTTATATGTTTTAATTATTCCCAGCGGCTTTCGCATATGTCAAATTACTATTTATTTAACAATGAAGTCCCATATAGATTTTCTGGTCTATGTCCTTGTATACCTGTATGTTATAGAACAAAAAGCAGTTTCTGAAAAATAGTATCGACATACGCTCATAGTTTAAACAAAGGTTCTAGGAAACACGTATTTTTTCCGCCAGTTTTATCTCTCCCGATGCTTCATTATTGTACAAATTGATATGATGAATTCATGTGATATCGTTTATCGATTTTTTTACAATTAACCAAATAAACATTTTTTATTAATTAATTTGATTTTACATGCACTACGGTTCGAATATGAAAAAAATGTTTGAAAATTAAAGAAATCTTCCGAATATGTAATTTCAGTTCCCATAATTTTAGATTCTTTCATTGAAAACACAAATATCAAAAGTGTTAATGAATAGATTTCAAGCGGCACGCTGTAGGAACGCGTTTTATTTTTGTCAACTTACAATGTATATAATGGGTGGAAGGTAAAATTGTTTGTAATTTTCCTGATTTCCTAGAAATTTTTATAATTTTCATATTCAACTCCTCTCGAAAGTAACGTAGCCGTTGGTTAAACACGGATTTTAGGTTTATCTTCAGTTTTTCTATTCTTTAAATTACAATAATGAATTAAAAATAATTTAAAAAAGCTCTGAATTCAATATCGAGTGTTTCCACTTTGTTTGTATTTATAATTATATATATATCATAGAGGAAGCATAAGTTATATTTTTCCAAAAAATGGCGAACCGAAGTCTTCATTTTTCTTAATTTAAAAATAGAAGTTCACAAAAAATACTAAAGTACAAAATAATACAAAAAATTTTTTAAGGAAAAGACAAACCAAATTTGGTATAAAAATGATATTTTTTCCTGCTGAAAAAGTGTAGGGAAAGTTCTATCACAATCCATCCTTTTCCCAGCTTTTTAATTTCTTTATAAAAATTGTCAGAGTTACTCTATTTGAAAATTTATTTTCATTCAGACCAATGTTGTACTTTTTTGTGTATTTTTTGCATATTACTGTATTTTTTTGTAGTTTTAGTTTCTTATATGAAATTCAAGAATTTTAAATCAGACTAAAATCAAATTCAAAAAATGAGAAGGCAACCAACCAAATCCCCTTTAATGTTTAAAAAAAAAAATAAATAAATGGCAATTGAACAATTAATAATTTGGAAAATCATCGGGTAAGTTTAAAATATATTTAGAAGTTTTGAAAAGATTGCATAATAATTTAAAACGCGAAAAGATTTCAAACCATTTAAAAGACAATGAAGATTTCGAACACGACATTTATACGCTTTTATAAGCATTTTGAAATGTTTTAAATAAATAAAAAAATGGTATAAAAATTCCTGGAAAAACTAACAATATTTTCAATTGAAAAATTATTTTAAAAATATTATTCAATAAGATTTCCAAAAGTTTCAAAAAAGAATCTGGATGATCTGAAGGTAGTTTTTTCTTCACTTTAACAGGATTTTCCAAAAATTTCTTGCTTCATTCTTCAATTCATAGCATTGAAATTGATAGCGTGGATTTCTATTTTTTTAATCTTTTAATTATACAATGTATAAAAGTCGAAATAATTTTTTTTTGGCAAAATTAAAAATAGAAACCGACGCTATCATCTTCAATGCTATAAATTGAAGAATGAATCAAAAAATTTAGAAATTTTTAAAATCACATCATTTTAAGTAATTTCACACTAAAAATAATATTTAAACAGAAATATCTTGTAGTTTTCTGCAATACCTTGTAGATTTTCACAACAAAGTGAAAAAGATATTTATAAAAAGTTATACAAATTTTTCAATTGTAGAAACTTATACTGTATAGTTAATTTTTTGCTTTCTGCAAGAAAATACAAGAAAAAATTAACTCATTGTTTTTTTTTTGTTACATTTTGTACATTTTTGTACAAAAAGGTGAATGTTTTAACGAAAAATTACAGTTGTAGAAATTGATGTTTAAACAACAAAAAAACGAATTTTCAACTAAAAACATGAATTTTCAAATAAAATGATGAATCGTCAACCACACAAAATAAATTTTTAACCTTATAGTTCCATTTTCAACCAAAAAATGACTTTTTAATTAATAGATTTAACATTCAATTAAGTAGTTGATTTTTCAACTAAATACTTAAATTTTTCAACTAAGGAAGATAATTTTTCTACTAATAATAGAATAGTTGAATATTCAGATAAAAGACCTAACTTTCTACTGAAAAACAACAAAATTTCAACAAAATAGTTAAATTTTCAACTAAAGAAGCGATGAATTAAAAAAAAATTAATCTTCAACGAAAAAACTGAATGTTTAACCAAATAGTTGAATCTTCAACTAAAAAAAGATAAATTTTCAATCAAAAATGGAATAGTCAAATTTTCAATTAAAAAAAAAATTTCCACATAGAAGCTAAATTTTCAACAACAAAATTAATTAAAAAAAGGGTTCAACATTCTACCGTGTAATATAATATTCAACTAAGAAAGAAAAATTCCAATCAGAATTCAAATAGTTGAATTTTCAGTTCAAAATAATTAATTTTCAAATAAAAAAATTTTTGACAAAATAGTTTAATTTTGAAACATATTAAGAGATGAATTTTATAATAATATGATGAATCTTGAACCAAAAAATAAATTTTAACCGAATAGGTAAATTTCCAAGTAAATGATTGACATTTTCAATCAAATAGTTAAGTTTTAAATAATGAAAATATTTCTTCAACTAAAAATGATGTAGTTAAATTTTCATCTAAAGAAAATTAATTCTTAACCAAAAAAACAAATTTCCAACAAAATATTTAAATTTGCAACCAAATTGAGGCATGAATTTACAAAAAAATGATGAATCTTCAACCAAGAAAATGAATTTTTGTTCAAATAGTTGAATTTTTAATCAACGAGATAGATTTTCAACGACGAATTTTCACAAAAATACATACATTTTTAACCAATTGATTTAATTTATAACTGAAAAGATCAATTTCCAACTCATTAGTCGCGTTTTTAAATAAAAAAGTCATCAAGTGAAAAAATCTTCAAACAAAAGTGGAATATTTGACTTTTCAGTTAAAAAATTAATTTTTAATCAAAAAAAAAAATTTTCCACGAAATAGTTAGGTTTTGAAAAAAATGTAACAAAAGAATTCAACATTCAATGAAGTTTTTCAATTTTCAGTCAAATAGTTAACTTTCCTATTGAAAAAGATAAATTTGTAACCGAAAAATGAAAAGTTAAATTTGCAGTTAAAAGAATGAATGTTTAACCAAAAAAATAAAATATTTTTCAACAAAATAATTAAATTAGCAACTAGTAAACATGAATTCTCAACGAAAAATGTAATAGTCAGTTAATATTTCAACAAAAAAAAAAGGTTTTCATTGAAGATAAAAATTAAAGGAAGAAAAAAAGGTGGCTATTTTGTTGAATAAAAAATATATTTAATTTCAAACTTGAAGCAATCAAATTTGATTGAGCGAATTTTTTTATTTATTTGAAAGACAATTAAATAAAATTGTGCTGATGACAAATATAAATTTGAAATCTATTCACTATTCAGCGAAAAAATTATTTGAGCTTCTCAAGATTTAATAAGATTAAGAATACATGTCTCTAAAAAGAGTTCTTTTTCATGTCAAATCCTTCAAAATCCCTTGGAATATGATGAAAACTTGAAATCTTCTCAGCATCAGAAATTTGTTCAATGTCTGACATCGCGAGAAATCATATAAAATCTTTGGCAAACGCTTGAAATAACTTAAAATAATCAGGATATTCTGTAACCATCGAAAACTTGACACTACCAGGGAATAACGAAATTTGTTGTAAATTTATCTTTTCAGTTGAAGATGCAATTATTAAATTTGTCATTGAAAATTCATCTTTTTTGTTTGAAAATTCAATTAAATGGCTGAAAATTACACTACTTCGTTAAAACTTCATTTTTTGGTTGAAGTTAAAACTATTTTGTTGAAAATTTTTTTTTTAATTGGAAATCAATTTTTGTGAGTTGGAAATCAGATTGCTAGGTTAAAAGTTCAACAACGATGTCAAAACTTCATATTCTTTGTTGAAGATTTAACTCTTCTGTGGAAATAAGTATTCTTTTAGTTGGAAATAGATTCTTTCACTAAAAATTTAAGTGTTCTATTTCTGTCCTAAAATTGATCATATTTTTTAGATGTGCTTGATCATGATGCTATTTGTTCATTTCATAAATAAATGATATAAAAATGATTCAAATCATGAACTAAATATAAAAAAATTATGCGTATATCAAAAGGCAGAGAAGAATCGAGTATGTTGTAAACTTTCGCAAATTATAGTTTCAGAATTTTCCAGTTCTTTGTTCATAAAATTAATAAATAATATCGAATGACACCTTTTCATGATCCACTTCATATTTTCGATGGAAGCAAGTAATTTTTGTCAACATATTACCTTGAAATCAAATACTCGATAATTATAATATAATTTTATTTGATCTTATAACTTTCGTCCTACAAATTTATCGTTAACTATGTTATTTGCTTTTGCCCCACTATTCTTGTCGTTGCGTGTGGATAATGGGGCTACGCAACAGCACTAAAAAATTAATATCCCTATATATATAAACTCAAAATCATGTAACTCTCTGAATTTTGAATATTCGAAGAAAAAAAATTTGAATAGCCTAATGGGGATTAGCAAAAGATAAAACCAAAGAAGCTTGATAACCAAAATACATTTGCATTCATATATTTTTATTCAATTTTAATCCGACTACGGATTACAAAGAATATTATCTCTTAGTTTCTTTTTTTTTGATTGTATTAATTATACAAATACTGTAGACTATCTTCATGAGAAGAAACTTCTTTGAAGCGACGTGGAAAGATTGGTTGACGACTGCCTACAGGACATTCCTTCATTTCAGATGCGGTCATATAGTCAACTGCTCTGCTTATCATGTTTATTTTCAATCTCGAACGATGTCGATCTGCCTTATATACTCCAAGAAGAATTCCAGCATAATCCAGTATTGCAAAAACGACACCTTCGGATGTTGATAAAACAATATATTCTCGGGTTGGCACGGGCACATATATACCCTTTTCTTCTAACAATTTGATTGGTAAACCGGCAGGAATAACATATCTTCGGAATTCGAATTGCCGGTTCGGATTTACCCGGGGAATAAGACGAATATATCCAAGTTTTGCAAGTGGATATCCAAGTACTTCTTGAGGAAAAGGCCTGCCCGGAGAAGACCTAGACTCTCTAGCAGAAGAAGAAGAAATAGTATTATGTTCGATATTGGGATTCCGTTCACACTGTAGTGAATCATAATTTGCATAAGCTTTAATAAAACTTCCTGAGAAGATTACTGGACTTTTGCCGACTGGACAATCCCTTCTTTCATCTGGAGTCAAATTATCAACTGCGCCACTCATCATATTAATTTTTATCCGCGAATGATTACTATCTCTCCTATACATTCCACGAAGAGTCCCACTATCATCCAATATTGCAAAAATGTCATCATTTGATGTTGATAATACAATATATTCTTGGGTTGGCACGGCCACATATCTATTCTGTTCTAGTCGAAATTGAATTGGCATACCGGCAGGAATAGAGTATCTTCGAAATTCAAATTGCTGGTTTGGATTTGTGCGAGGACTGAGCCGAACATATCCAAGTTCTTCTGTTTTCCATCCAAATACTCGATCTGAAGGAAGCCTGCCCAGAGGAGAAATGGACCTGGCATGAAGTGGAGGCTCCTGAGGAGATGTCCGGTCAGGTGAATGTTGTCTGGCAGAAGAAGAACCAGTATTACGTTCGACATTGGGATTTCGTTCACACTGTAGTGAATCGTAATTTGCAGAAGCTTTAATAAAACAGTTTGAGGTGAATGCTGGACTTTTGCCTACTACACATTCCCTTTTTTCATCTGGAGTCAAATTATCAACTGCGCCGGTTATCATATTTATTTTTACTCGCGAACTATATCCATCTTTCCTGTAAATTCCACGGAGAGTCCCACTATCATCCAGTAGTGCAAAAATTTCGTCATTGGATGCTGATAATACAATATACTCTCGGGATGGCACGGACACATATCTATTCATTTCTACTAGAAATTTAATTGGCATACCAGCAGGAATAACGTATTTTCGAAATTCAAATTGCTGGTTTGGATTTGTGCGAGGAATAAGCCGAACATATCCAAGTTCTTCAGTTGTACATCCAAATACTCGATCCGAAGAAAGCCTGCTCAGAGCAGAAATGGATCCGGCATGAAGTTCAGGCTCCTGAGGAGATTTCTGGTCAGGTGAATGTTGTCTGGCAGAAGAAGAACCAAGATTACGTTCGCCATCAGGATTCCTGATAGCAGGCGATCTGGACCTGCCACGAAAAAGATCGTTCTCTGGAGAAATCCGGTCAGGAAAATGTTTTTGTCGAGAAGCAGAAGAAGAAGAAGGGCCAGGATTACGTTTCCTGTAAGGCTTCTCATTGGACCGAGAACTGCATTCTGCAAGAAGAAATGGAAATGACCTATTTAAAATGATTGTTTGTTATGTGAGGGGCTGATAGCAAAAGCGGACTAAAAAAAGGGGCAAAGCAAAAGCGGGTTGATTATTTCTCAGCGCGAGAACGAATTAGCTCAAGCGCTGCGAGCAAAAACGAACCGAAGATTTAACTCGTTTTTGGCCGTAGCGCGTGGAATAACCCATTTTTGCCCGCAATCATATTTCGATTCGGTTCAACTCCAACCGATCTCTCTCAACGATTTTACAGAAGAGTCAAAAAACGTTATCAAAACTCGAATTTTAAATTTTTAAGAAACAACTGTATGCTCCTAAATTACATCAATGCTGAACTGATGCTTGAAAAGTTAGATTGAAAATTATGTTATATTAAAAAAGAAATTAGTGATATTTATTTGAAAAATCTATTTCATTTTCAATAATCAATATATTTTGCAAATGAATTATCAATATCATGGGGCCCTAGAAATAATTCGGCTCCCATTGCGTGGAATGGGAAATCGAAAATAGAAATAATTACACGGAAATTGTTTCACGGGGATCGGCTGCGATTTGATACATGATTCGCACGAAATTTCAACAACTTATAGACAAAACGAGTTTTTTCATTGAACTTATAAGTATTATTGAATTTTTTTATATTTCATAAGCAGCTTTTATGAGCCAGTCTCGACATTAGTTATTTATGTTGTAATAAATAAAGTTTTTCCTGCGAAATCAACCAAAAATTACTCGGCAATGACATCTAGTTTTCAGATATTTAGACAGTTAATATCAGTTGATGCCTATTAGATAAACCTAATCAACAATGCATTTTTGGGTATTTTCCGACGCACTAGTTTTGTTCTTTCCAATTGTATTATCTCATGTATTTATGAACTAAAATATATCACTTTTCACCCAGGAATTAACAGTCAATTATTATTTATCAAGCGTTTCTTGCTATTAATCAATATCAATTATTGATTGTTTACACAAAGTCAATCAAGAAATGCATTTTCTGGTTATTTTCAACACTTCAACGTTGTTCTTTTAACGCTTAATTATCTCTTAACTACCAATTTTAGAAACTTGTCAAAACACTGGGATAAGGATCAATTATTTTTATGAACAATTTTATGAGGACATTTTTTTCGTCTTAGACATTTATCAACTAAGAGTCCCGTTTTTTTCGTGGATTTGGAAAAAATTCTTCAACTAAAAATCATTATTAACACAGCTGTGCAATCTTTGACAAGACGACAAGCGTTTATTTTTTATAAAATCATGGGGCAAGAGCCCCATGAAGTTCAGCACATTTTGCAAGAGAAAAAAAAGACGTTTTTGTACATTTTATTTAGAATCCTCAATATTAGCTGAATCGTGTTGAAACTCAACATTTCTCTTCATAACCAGCCACAGAATACGAATACAATATTCCTTTTCAAATATCTGTTCCTGTTATTGGCAACACTATTTGTCTACTTTTCACATAGGGTGAGTTAATTATCATTAATTCAATTTAGCAAAAATAATTATTTGAAGAAATTATTATTGTTTATAACTATCTTCTTCTTTATTCATGCAATATAGTTCCGGTTTGTTCTGAAATGTTTAACTTTTCATCCCCTTTTCACTTAGTAAAGTGGTAAATAATGCAAGTTAACAAACATGCTTATTTGAACAATCGATTATTGTTTATAACCATGTTCTCTTATGTTAATGCTAGAAAGTTGCTTTTTTAATCTTGAGTTTTGCTCCGACTTTTTAGTAATGATCAAATAATAAGTGAACCTCAGCAAGAATCATTTTTTAAATAGTATTTCAATTTTTTATTTGAATTATTTTTTGTTTGAAAAAAATAATTCAAACAAAAAAGCTATCTTAAACAAGAAACAAAAACAAAGAATGGAATGATTAGGACTAGGTGGGAGGAATAGGTGTGCAAAAGATTTGTAAAAGTTTTTTTTTTAACTTACAACAAGAAGTTTATTGCAAAGCGTAAAATAAAAATGTGGAATTGAACATATTTTGATATCAGCGCCCCGCCTCCAGCAAAATATATTTACGAAAAAGATAGAGATTGTTTCAAATTTGTTTCTCGCTAATGTTTATTTATTATTTGTTGATAACTAAAAAGGAAAAGAAGATTGAAACATTTCAGTAAAAACCACAACTTTCTAGTACTTATCTAAGAAAAGATATTTATAGATAAGAATGAATTGTTCAAATAACTATTTTAATTAACTTGCATTAAGTGTTACCACACTAAGTGAAAAGTGGGCAAAAAGCTAAGAATTTCATAAAAAACCGCAATTATCTGGCATTAATATAGATGAAGATAGTTATTAACAATGATATTTTGTTTAAACGATTATTCTTGCTTGACTTAAATAATCATTTAGTCATTCCAAGTGGGAAATAAACAAAAGTTAAAAGGGGAAAAGAGGGTCATTACTGATATGAGTGTATCTTTCCAGTGCGAGTTGTAGGAACCGACTTTAAGTGCCGCTTTTCAAGTTCGTAGATATGTAATGGCCATGTATATCTACAACGTCATCATTCTTGACATCTTAGACTGTAAAAACAGTGAGAGTGAGGAAAATTAGTCTGATGTAAATATACAAATGGCTATTATACGATTATAAGCTGGAAAGGAGGACTTGAGGTTTGCTCCATAGGCCTGATTAATAGTCGTATTCATGCATGTATTATACGAAAGATCATAAGAATTACAGATATATTATATTATTATATTTACCAATAGAACTAGCGATGGCCGCCAAGGTGAAAACAAAAGTACAGACCAACCTCATTTTCGCAAAGTAGAGAACAAACTGATTGAATCTTCAGGGAATAATTTGGTTATTAACTGTATCCAAGGAAGTTTCCATTGCATCATCAGAGTACAAATATACATATACATAAGTACCCGTTATCTCACATATATGTGAAATAACGACTTTATCAGTGTCAAGATTCTCTCTCGCAAATAATGAAATCATTTGTCATTTTTTATTATGATCATTTTAATTAAGACATTCTCATCTCATATGGAAGGAATTGGTTTTAAGTAAAAATTGAGTGCCGCCACATTGATCAACATTCGACGTTTCTCGACCCACTGATTGAGGAGTAATGGTTTTCACTTCGGTTTCTATCTCTCATCGTTGTCTGTCAACACGACAACTTTTGAAAAATTATCTGAATAAATTATCTGATTAAATTTCTAATTAAATTTGCATTTGTATGGAGATAGTATTTCCATAAGAATGTTTGGAAATACTGGCCTTTTTATAGGTGAATTGAAATGTAGAATTATAGAATTTATTCATTGATAGTACATTCAGAATGTTTACATCTGTTCCATGGCCTTATCCTCTCCTCAATACAATTAAAATTGTCAACATTTCAACATACAGCTGTACATAACTTTCTGTCAAAATATAATTTGTATTGCGCTTTAGATACAAAAACAATCTTATTTTATTTTTTTAAAGATCTATGTTTTGACATTTTTGTTCGCTCACTATCCCACTTTTGCGTCCTTATTTGCTTCAATAAGTGTCTTCTTTATTTCTCGTAGCTTGCCGCACATAATTTTTTCTGCACTGCCATTCAGATGTTCAATCAATTTTTTTCTCCACTGATCACAGTCTTTTCCTTCTCGCCAAACTCTCCACCATTCTTTAGACTCGAGGCTCAATTTTTCCATTACTTTCTCGCAGCTGATCACGTGTCCTATTTGTTCCAGGTCGATTCCACAACTCCTGCGTTTTTGGTTGATATAGCCTTTCCTTCCTTCTTTCGTTACATTTCCGCATCTCCATCTAGCCCAGGTCTTTTTTTGCCATCGTTTGAGATCTTTCCTTTGCCAGTAGCTTCCCATTATGATGTCGTCCTTAATTAGTTTATAGAATTTACAATAAGTAGAGTTATCAATTCCAATCCAGTCTTTTTGGACATATTGCTCCTTTTTGGTTTTGACTATGTTTCCCAGACTTCTTTCTATTTCATCAATTGGTCTTCCCTTCCATATTTTTTTTCACTAGCTTGCCGTTACCAGCTCTTTTCAAGGCTTCCATCAACTCTTTTCCCCATTTCGTAGGCAGTCTATTCGTCATTCATCTCACTTCTTCCAACAGGCATCTTTTGGGCTGACTGTCATCTTCCATTTTCAACAATTTAATCAGGAACTTTCCAGCTCTTTTCATTTCCTCCACCTCAATGCTTCTTTTTCCTGCTTCTTATTTCCACAAATAGTCTGAGTGTTCCGCGTTAGGCCATTACTTGCTTTAACATACATGTTTTGTATTTTTTCGATCTGTCCTCTCCTGCTCCAACCCCAAAGCTCCACTCCGTACATCGCCGCAACCTTCACCGTCGTTTCCATTAAAAAAGCCTCATCTTCAGATCTGTCACTCCTTCTTTCTTTGTCTCCCCCCACATCTTGTTTACCAGTCGTTGCGTCTTACCGGCGCACTTTCTCGTGTGTGTGTGTGTGTGTTATACTGGTTTTCCGTTGTGAACCAAAAACCCAAGTATTTGATCTCATTTACTATTTCTATCGCTTCGTCCTTATAGGTCCACTTTTCCTGTATCTTCCGCCCTCCATTATTGATGTATATATTGAAGAGAATTGGACTAAGCAGGCATCCCTGCCGTACCCCACTGGTTGTTTTGAACTTGCCCGAGATTTCTTCTCCCGCGATTACCTGGTTCCAAGTATTCTGGTATAGTTCCTTCGAAATCTCCAAATACTTGCCTCTGATGCCCATCTGTTCCATTTTTGTCCATAGTCTTTCCCTATTCACTGTGTCAAGTGCCTTCTTAAAATCGATGAAAGCCGTGTACAGTCTTCCTCCTTTCTGATTGAGCCTAGTTCCTATTATCGTATTTAAAATGAGTTTTTGTTCCTTAGTACCATTCTTGCTTCTGAGTCCAGCCTTCTTTACGAAAAAGACTCTGCTTCCTTTTGTCTCGACCATTCTTCAGCCTGAGTTCACCTTCTAATTCATCTCAAATTCAATAGGTATCGTCAATATAAATCCTTTGATAGTCCATCGCTACTATCTTACCTCTTTGCCTCTATGCCTCTGCCTCTCTTTCAGTCAACTGTTGCACCTCTTTTCGTCTACCAGTTAGGTCGTCCGAGATCCATACACCCCATCCAAGTCGTTGTAGTGATCTTTTCAATTTCATCAATTCCAATTTCTTGGCACATTCCTCTATTTTAAATTTCCAATCATCGCCTATCCTCTCGAATTTCTCCACTCTGATTTTTATTTGCATATTATGGAGTACCCAATCTTCAAATTCTTCAGGCTTTTTAATAGCGTCAGCCCACTTACATAGATGTTCTTCTTCCTTGCTCTGCTCTCCTCTTTCTCAACTGTCCATTCCTTCTGGCTCAGTTTTCTGGGGGGAATGTTACACGACTCATTGTCCTTGCCTAATTCCTCATCCGCTAATCTCTGTAAATTTTCCAGTTCATTTGTGGCTTCTTTGTCAATAACTTGCACTCCGAAATTGTTTTGTGATGACACCCTTCCTTTCTGAATCTCGCTTTTCACACTTTTTTCATTCTCCTTGGTCTGCTTGCGAGGGTAACTCCTATCTCTCTCGTTTTCGATATCTGTCATTATTCTTTCGAAACTTGCCCTCTATTCCACCAATTCCTCCTCTAGCATCGCTATTTTTTTATGTGTCTTGATATCTTCAAGGAATGCTTACTTGGAATCCTCATATTTCCTTTGAATTTTCGTCAACTCTGCCTTCAGCGTGCCACATTTTTCACAGGATTCTTTTCTTGAGTGCACTTTTATCACTTCACTTCTTGTAAGTGTTTCCAGCGCTGTCATCCTACACTCCCATTATTCTTCAAATTTGAGTTTCCATTCCCTTCTTTCCTTTTCCTCTTGCCATGAGTTATCTCCTTCATCTTCTTCACTATCACTTGATTCGACTTTTTTTTATTGGTTTGTTTCCGGGCTGTCAATTTTTTCTTCTCTGTCTTCTACCGCAGTCAAGTCTGCCGTCTCTTTTGTTTTTGTATTCGACTTTACTTGTGTTCTTGTCAAGTTACTTTTTGATAAGAACGCTTCAGCCTACTCATCTAACCTGTCATGATTTTCTTGTTCATTCTCGTTCATTTAACTAGCCTCAGCTTCCTCCTTATCTTCATTTGGCATTTTCTTTTTCCAGTATTCCTCTAATTTTTTATCCGCCCGCTGGCTTTGCTCTGAAACATAATTAACCTTCTTTTTACGTGGCGGCCTGCCTCTTGATCTCTTTTCGTCTCCCCCTTTTTCGTTTTTATCATGCTCGTTAAATTCCCCGCCCTCAATTTGAACGCTTCCCGCGACTGGCGCCATCTGCAACTCTTCACAGTCGACGTCTCCCGCCTTTACACTCATTCTACTCATTGTTTCCCCAACCTCACTTCACTAACACGCTTTCTCACGTTATTCACACTTCTCCGTTTCACCAAATCCGTTGATTATTATCACTTAATGACCGCACAATTCTCCGTTTCGGTTTTCGGCTATTCTACATCTTCAGCTTCATAAACTTTCCTAGAAAACTAAACAAATTCAGGACGCCCTTACCCGACACATCCGCAGATTCCGCCAAGCCTGTATTGCAATTCGAATTGAAAAGCATTTATAAAGCATGCAGGTATATATATTTTTTTATTCCCACCGGCTTTTGGATATGTCCAATTACTTGTTTATTTAACAGAAAAGGTTCCTACAGATTTTCTGGTCTATGTCCTTGTTTACCAATATGTTTTAGAACAAATAGTGGTATCTGAAAGATTATATCGACATACACTCATAATTTAAACAAAGGTTCTAGAAAACAGATCTTTATTCCTCCAATTTTATCTCTTCCGAGGCTTCATTATTGCGCAAATTAATATGATAAATTCATGTGATATCGTTTACCGATTTCTTTCATAACGATACCCGACCCGACGTCAATCTACACTCCCCTCAAAAGTAACGTAGCCATTGGTTAAACACGGATTTTACGTTTATTCTACGTTTTTCCGTTTGTTAAAATTACAATAATGAATCAAAAATAATTAAAAATAGCTCTCGAATAGATCTCGAGTGTTTCCACTTTGTTTGTATTTGTAATTGTATGGTGCTCATGTCACGAGCGCTTTGCTTTCCGTTAGCAAATGTATTTGCTTCCTCATAGATAAAGCACTAGTTATTTTTCTAAATAACGGATACACCAAAGTCTTCATTTTGCTCAATTTGAAAATACAAAAAACACAAAATTACAAAATAATACAACACATTTTTGAAGAAGAAGACGAATCAAATTTTGTACTCGAAGTGATAATTTTTCGAGCTGCAAAAAAGAAGGGAAAAGTTCTGTCGCACCCTATACCTTTCACAGCTTTATGATTTCTTTACAAAAATTGTCAGCATTACTCTATTTGAGAATTTATGATCAAAAAGTCTTTTCTATTCATGCTGACTCCTCAATAAAATGTAGCAATGCTATGGTTCATCTTTTGACCAAATATTGTCAATTAATAAAGATAAAATTTCACCTAAAAATAATGAATACTTAAATTTTACAATTGGAGAAATTATTGTTTTAACGACAAAAGCAAATTTTCAACTGAAAAGATGAATTCTCAAATAAAATGATGAATCTTCAAACAAAAGAAATTAATTTTCAACCACATAGTTGAATTTTCAACTAAAAACGATTAATGTCTACCGAAAAATGGAGTAGGTACATTTTAAGTTGGAATAAATAATTTTTAACTGAAAAAAAATAATTTTCAAAGAAATAGTTACATTTTGAACTATATTAAGAGATGAATTTGAATATAAAATGATGAATCTTCAACCAAGGAAATAAATTTTCAACTAAAAAATGACTTTTCAAGTAATTGATTTAACATTCAACCAAGTAGTTGATTTTTCAACTCAATACTTAAATTTTTTAACTGAGAAAGATATTTTTTCTACTCAAACTAGAATAGTTGCATTTTCAGATGAAAGAAGCTAATAATCCAATAGTTGAACCTTGAGTTTAAGAAATTAATTTTAAATTCAGAAAAAGAATTTGCAAAAAAATGATTTAATTTTCAGCTGAAGAAGCGATGAATTAAAAAAAAAAAAGAATCTTCAACCAAGAAACTAAATGTGTAATCAAATAGCTGAATTTTCAGAAAAAAAATATATAAATTTTGAATAAAAAATGGAATAGTCAAATTAAAAAAAAAATCAATTTCAACTACAAAAATTAATTTTCTGCATAGTCACTTTCAGTTCAAAATAATCAATTTTCAAATAAAAAATGAATTTGCAACTATGTAGTTACATTTTAAATAAAAAAATGACTCTAATTAAAGGGTTCAACTTTCGAATAAGTATAGTTGAATTTTCAACTAAATAGCTAGAATTGCAACTAAAAAATGTAATTTCTTCTTGAAAATGGAATACTACATTTTACCATCGAAAGAATTATTTGTCAAGCAAACAAAGAGACGAATTTTTATCAAAATAGTTAAATTTTTAACCAAAGAGATGAATTTTGAAATAAAGTTATGAATCTTGAACCAAGAAAATAAATTTTCACCGAATAGTTAAATTTTCAACCAAATGACTGATTTTCAACCAAAAAGATGAATCTTGAACCAAGAGAATGAATTCTTGACCAAATTGTTGAATTTTCAATCAAAGAGATGGATTTTCAAGGACGAATTTTCACCAAAATACATACATTTTCAACCACTTAATTTAATTTTTAACTAAAAAGATCAATTTTTGACTCAGTAGTCGTATTTTTATCTAAAAAAGATCAATCTTCAAACACAAGTGGAATATTTAAATTTCTAGATAAAAAATTAATTTTCAACTAAAAAACGCATTTTCAACAAAGTAGTTAAATTCTAACAAAAATTTAACAGAAGAGTGCAACATACAATAAAGTTGTTTAATTTTAAATCAAATAGATAACTTTTCTATTTAAAAAGATTAATTTTTGAAAAAAAAATGGAATATTCAAATCTGCAGTTGGAAGAATGAATGTTTAACCAAAAAAGAAAAGATTTGTCAAGAAAATAGTTAACTTATCAACCGGTAAAGATGAATTCTCAACGAAAAATGTAATAGTGAGTTGATATTTGAACCAAAAGAAGATTTTTATTGAAGATAAAAATAAAAAAAGAGAAAAATGTTGACTATTGTGTTTAATTTTTAAGCCAAAAAGGCAGATATTCCACAAAACAGTAGAATATCCAATTAGAAAATATGAAACTTCAACAGAAATGTAGAAAAACAGTCCTTGTCGAAGGAGCAAGCTTTTGCTTCCCTCAAATCATCAGGACTCAATTCAGGTGCAGAGGTTTTTATTTTCGCATTCTACGACGGTGTCATTTCCACCTCAGCATGCCGTGACCGCATTTTATGTCAATAAGTTCCCAGTGATAGGTGCAGAGCGTATCATGCACACGCTGAGTACCTAGAACACATACTATCGGGGTGTCCGACCCATGCAGGAACAACGTATATCTATAGACATAATGCGGCCCTAAGAGTACTTTATTACCACCTTTGTCGCTCTTACGGTGTTGGTTGCGACCCTGCGCTGCCGAACGCTCCAAGGGATATAGAGTCAATTGTCCGAAACGAGAAGTTACTCATTTTCTGGAACTTCGCTTTTCGGGCAGCAGTATCCGTTGTGCACTCGAGGCCTGACATTGTTCTCCATGACTTCGAGAAACGAACTATATTCGTGATCGAATTCTGGGCTCGGTCCGAATACAACATCACTGCAAAGGAGATAGAGAAAGAGGAGATGTATCAAGACCTTAAAAGAGAGCTGCAACGACTGTACAAAAAATATTCGGTGCGAGTAATTGTTCTTGTGATAGGTGCTTTTGGAGGTGCGAAACTATCACTGGTTCGTTAAATTACAGATGACAGACCTTAAAGCCATACCCGCGTGCCAAAATTTGCCGAAGCACTTGCGAGATGGATGCAGAAAGCGGTCATCCTTGGGTCGCTTCGTTTCATCAAGATACACGAGGGTTTTGCCGGCCTGTCGTTGTGATTTCGTCGAGGCCTGTGACCACCGATCTCACTGTTGTGAGACCTGGACATAGGTATGTTTTACCGCGGTTCTACTAAGGGCTATTGACATTTTTTAGATGGCAGTTGCTCTTAGTGGGATCCTATAATATAAAAGATAAATACTATAAAAGATTCCTTGGTTCGAGACGAATCGATGGACTTACAATTTTAATACATTTTATTAAAGAGTAGGGAAGTTATGGCAATGTATATATTTTTAGAATCGATTTTTATATCAAAAAATTGCTCATTCTCATAATTTAAAGTTAATGCGACAATAGCAAAGTTATGTTGATTCAGGACAAATCGATTGACCCATATCATTGATACATTTTATTGAAGAGTAAGGAATCTATGGAATCTAATCACTATTCAGTAAGAAAATCACCTGAGGTTCTCAATATGTAATGGGATTGAAAGTACATGTCCCTAAAGAGAGTCCTTTTTTCGGTCAGGTCATATTTTTTTATATAATGAATCATCTGATAACCATTATATATGAAATTCAAGAAAATCTGGTCAAATCCTTCAAAAACCCTCGTAATATGATGGAATCATCCTTTAAAATTTCACAAAGTCCTTTAAATTTTAATTAAAATTTTTTAAATCTCTTTAAAACTTTGCAGCATGAGAAATCTTTTCAATGTCTGAAATCGCGAGAAATCATATAAAATCTTTGGAAAACGCTTGAAATATCTTGAAATAATAGAGATATTCTGTAATCATCGAGGCCCTATCAAATTTGTTGAAATGTCTTACAAAACGTTCAAAAACTACTTCACACTATCGGGAGATAACAAATTTTATTGGAGATTAATCTTTTCAGTTGAAAATGCATTTTTTTTGTTTGAAAATTCAATTGATTGGCTGAAAGTTACACTACTTTGTTAGAACTTCATTTTGTGGGTTGGAGCTAGAACTATTGTGTTGAAAATTCTTTTTTTTTTGTTGGTTGAAAATTAATTTTCGTGAGTTGTAAATTGAACTACTAGGTTGAAAGTTCAACAACGTTGTCAAAACTTCATCTTATTGGTTGAAGATTGAACTCTTTTATGAAAATTAGTATTCTTTTAGTTGAAAATTGATTTCTTCACTAAAATTTTATGTATTCTATTTCTGTCCTAAAATTGATCATATTTTTCAGATGTGTTCGATCATGATGCTATTCATTCATTTCATAAAAAATGATATAAAGAATGATTTAAATAATGAAATATAAATTTAAAAAATTCTGTGTACATCACAAGGCAGAGAAAATCGAGTCTTTCTTAATCTTTCGGACATTGTGCTTTCAGAATTTTCCAGTTTTTTGTTTATAAAATTAATGGATGATATCGAATGATACTTTCTTATGGTCCACTACACATTTTCAATAAAAGGAAGTAATTTTTTGTCAAAATTTTACCTTGAAATCGAATACTCAATAATGATAATATAATTTTATTTGATCTTATAATTTTTTTTTAACAAATAATATTACTTACAAATCACTTTTTGCTTGCAGATACTCCAGCGCATTGAATCCAAAAGATAATAAAAGTCGGAAAGTTTTTTACCAGATGAAAGAGGAAAAAGGAAAGAATCAAAGTTTGTTCATTATTTTAATTAATGTAAAATTTTCATAATAAAAATTGAAAAATCGCTTCTACATATCAGTTGTAAATTCAATAACAAAATTTTTCAATCAAAACAGATTCTTAAATCAAATGAGAATTGCGTCCTACAATTTATCGTTAACTATGTTATTTGATTTCTCCCCACTATGTATCTCGTTGCGTGTGGATAATAAGGGTACGCGACTGCACTAAAAAATTAATATTCCTCTAAATTATACGCTGTCGCTAAAAAAATTGTGAAATTTCTGTTAGCAGTTAGGGCAACATGGTGTTTCCAAAAAACTCGCGTCCGAAAACTGAAATTCGTGTAACTCTCTGAATATTTAATATTTGAAGGAAAAAAACTGAATGGCCTTGTGGGGATTAGCGAAAGATAAAACAAAAGAGGCCTTCATAACCATAATACATTTGCATTCAAATCTTTTTATTTGATTTTGATCCGACTACGGATTACAAAGAATATTATATCTGAGTTAATCTTTTTTCTATTGAATTAATGATACACATAGAGTAGACTATCTTCATTGGAAGCAACTTCTTTAAACCAACGTGGAAAGATTGGGTAACGCCTGCCTACAGGACATTCCTTCATTTCAATTACGGTCATATAGTCAACTGCACCGCTTATCATATTTATTTTCATTCTCGAACGATGTCGATCTGCCTTATATAATCCAAGGAGAATTCCAGTATACTCCAGTATTGCAAAAACGACACCTTCGGATGTTGATAAAACAATATATTCTCGGGATGGCAGGGGCACATGTCCCTTTTCTTCTCGCAATCTGATTGGTAAACCGGCAGGAATGAAATATCTTCGGAATTCGAATTGCCGGTTCGGATTTTCCTGGGGAATAAGCCGAATATATCCAAGTCTTGAAAGTGCATATCCAAGTACTTCTTGAGGAAGAGGCCTGCCCGGAGAAGACCTAGATTGTCCGACAGACGAAGAAGGACTAGGATTACGTTCGACATTGGGATTCCTTTCATACTGTAGTGAATCGTGATTTGCATAAGCTTTAATAAAACTTCTTGAGAAGATTGCTGGACTTTTGCCTACTGGACAATCCCTTTTTTCATCTGGAGTCATATTATCAACTGCTCCACTTATCATATTTATTTTCACTCGCGAACTATATCCATCTTTTCTGTAAATTCCACGAAGAGTCCCAATATCATCCAATATTGCAAAAATCTCGTCATTGGATGCTGATAATACAATATATTCTCGGGTTGGCACGGGCACATATCTATTTGGTTGTACTAGAAATTTAATTGGTATACCGGTAGGAATAAAGTATCTTCGAAATTCAAATTGCTGGTTCGGATTTGTGCGAGGAATGAGCCGAACATATCCAAGTTCTTCTGTTGTACATCCAAATACTCGATCTGAAGGAAGCCTGCCCAGAGGAGAAATGGATCTGGCATAAATTTGAGGCTCCTGAAAATATGTCCGCTCAGGTGAATGTTGTCTGGCAGAAGAAGAACCAGGATTACATTCGACGTTGGGATGACGTTCACACTGTAGTGAATCGTAATTTGAGGAAGCTTTAATAAAACTGTACGAGATGATTGCTGGACTTTTGCCTACTGCACAATCCCGTTTTTCATCTGGAGTCAAATTATCAACTTTGCCGCTTGTCATATTTATTTTTATTCTCGAACTATATCTATCTTTCCTGTAAATACCACGGAGAGTCCCACTACTATCCAATATTGCAAAAATGTCACCATTGGATGCTGATAATACAATATATTCTCGGGATTCCACGGGCACATACCCCTTCGGTTGTACTAGAAATTTAATTGGCAAACCGGCCGGAATAACGTATCTTCGAAATTCAAACTGCTGGTTTCTATTTGTGCGAGGAATAAGACGAACAAATCCAAGTTCTTCTGTTGTACATCTAAATACTGGATCTGGAGGAAACCTGCCGAGAGGAGAAATGGATCTGGCACGAAGTGGAGGCTCCTGAGGAGATGTCTGATCAGATGAATGTTGCCTAGCAGAAGAAGAACCAGGATTATGTCCATCATAAGGACTCCTGCTAGCAGGCGATCTGGACCCGCCACGGAAAAGAGCCTCCTCTGGAGAAATCCGGTCAGGCAAATGTTGTTGTCGAGCAGCAGAAGAAGAAGGTGGGCCAAGATTACGTTTACTATGAGGTTTCTCGTCGGGCTGAGAACTGCATTCTGCAAGAAAAAATGGAAGATTTATTTTTTTTTCGTTCAGCACATTTATGTCTAATATCTTTAGCTGAATTCAACGTTTCTTTGCAGAAAGCATCTTCCTGATGCTTTAATAAAAATTATGAGAAATCATGTTCAATTATAAAAATATCCAACCGTATATTTTTCCCGTTAAATAAACATATATTTTTTGTAGAAGAAAAGTGCGTAACGCTTCAATAACCGTAATGACAAACTATTTTCTGCTATACGAAAATCTCCATAAAATAACTAGTTTTTCATATATCCAATTCTTTGGCAAATTTTTTCACTGAGTTTTCACTGTGAAATAACACTCGAGGGGCTCATAGCAAAAGCAGACTAAAAAAAGAGTCGGAGCAAAAGCGATCCGTCACATGATTAAATGAACCTAATCAGCGAATGCATTATAGAGCTATTTTCTGACGCACTAGCTTGGTTATTTCCAGGTAATCAAATATTATTAACGAATTTAAAAACCTTTAGGGACAATGACAATCGACAGTAATAATGTTTGAGAACAATTTTTTTTATCAAATTTGTATTATCTCAGGTATTTATGTACTATAAAATGAAACTTTCCACCCAGGAATTAACAGCCAATTATTTACCAACCATTTATTGCCATTTATCAATATCAACTGATTATTGTTTAAACAAAATTAATTAACAAATGCATTTTCTGGCTATTTTAAACATTACAACGTTGTTCTTTCAACGCGTAATGAACTCTTAACAACTGATTCTCCAATTTTTTTAATCACTTGGATGAAGATCAATATTATTTTTATTGTTATGAACAATGTTATGAGGACATTTTTTTCGTCTTAGACATTTTTTCAGTCTCCGACATTTTTCAACTAAGAATCCTGTCTTTCTTGTGGATTTGGGAGGAATTCTTTCGCTGAAAATCATTGTTAACACAGCTGTGCAATCTTTGACAAGACCGCAAGTGCTTATTTTTTATAAATAAACTTAATTAACAAATGCTCTATTTGAAGGAAGCTGAGTAGACAAGATATGAACACTAGGGTTGTCAAAATTTTTTTTCCCTTGAATTTTTATAAATAAAACCCGTAAATTGATTCGAATCCACATAAAAATAAATACATTTTTCAATGACATTTAGAGGTGGCGCAAGAGCACCAGTGTTGCCAACTTGGAAAAGTGATTTTGCGGCACACTATTTTGAAAATTGCGGATTTTCAAAGGAAAATGCGGACAACTTGTTTTTGCTCATTCATTGCGCCATAACTCAAGAAAAATGCCGGAAATCACTTTCATTTGAAAGAAAACTTTTGATTGTTTTTTTTATTGTTTTCATTGTTTTTTTTATATCTTCATGAAAAATTATTTCTTCCAAATAGGGTAACTGTGGGTATTACCGTGAATGCTCCGATTTGTGCGGTTTCAAAGATAAATAATGATTGAGAATGTTTTTAATGTATATAATGCTTTGAAACAATTCAGAAAATTATTATGTGATATATTTTCAATTATCATCAATGAATCAACCATTGCCAGCGTGTAGTCGCGCGTTAATTTCTGTTTTAATCTTATTTTCGCTAGTTATAATTGACCCAAAGTATTTAAACTTGCTAACCATTTCGAATTTCATATTTCCGGCTGTTAGATCCCCGTCTTGATTACTTTGTTCAGATCTGACGACGGTCATATATTTTGTCTTCGATTCGCTAACTTCCAAGCCAATATCTTTGGCTTTTGTGATCAAGATTTCTGCATTTTTAGCTACCGTTTCTTTATCATCCCCTAGTATGTCGAGATCATCCGCATATCCAAGAATTTGTATTACCCCATTGAGGGTAGCACCGGTCGGATTCGCCTGCACTTGCCTAACCACGTATTCTAAAACTGAGTTAAAAAGGACGCACGAAAGTGCATCGCCCTGTTTCAGATCATCGCGGATCGAAAACTCTTCAGATAACCTTCCGTTTACGCGTATTCTTCCCCTACTGCCGCTTAAGCAAATTTCGATAAGTCTAACCAATTTTCTTGGCACACCCAAGAACTCTAGGATCCAGTACATTCGCGCGCGTATAATAGAGTCGTAAGCTTTTTTAAAATCGATAAATAGCTGATGCACTCCTTCATTAAATTCCCATTTTTTTTCTAGCAGTTGTCTAATTGTGAACATTTGATCGCTTGTAGATCGGTTTCGGCGGAATCCACACTGGTAATCCCCAATGATTTCCTTGGCGAGAGGAGTTAGCCTACCTAAGATTACATTGGACAGGATCTTATAATACGACGACACAGGTGAAATTCCCCGATAATTGTTACAGTTCATTTTATCGCCTTTTCTAAAGATAGGAATAATAATAGAGTCATTCCATTCCTCTGGAATGCGTTCTGTTTTCCAAACTGTGCGTATTAATGTACAAATTTGTCTTTTGAGGCAAGGGCCTCCATTTTTTATCAGTTCAGCCGGTAGGTCGTCGATGCACTTATTTTGTAAACTACTTAGTCTGGCCTTCCGACGTTTTTCAAACCCGAGTTTGCACTCTTCGTCATACCATGGTTTGCTTTTTGTTACTTTCTTTAAACCTATCGTAAGTTTCGCGGCTGTCTTTACCGCCTTTTTTATATTGCTCCATAGGGTTTCCGGGCTCTCCTCGTAATTATTGTTATCGTCTCTCTGTTCTTGGAGAGCGTCAAAGCTATTAGAAATCTCAACTTGATAATTTAATTTTTCTGTTGCTGTTTTGAACTTATCTATATTGAAACGAACTTTTGGCTCTGTGCGGCTTGTTTTCTTACTGATCGCTAGCCTAGATCTTAGTTTTACTATCACGAGAAAATGGTCTGAATTTAAATCCGCTCCCCTAAACGATATTATATCGAGAATGTTTGTATGACGTCTTCTGTCAATTAGAATGTGATCAATTTGATTGTGAGTGTTACCATCTGGTGATACCCAGGTGGCCTTATGTATATTTTTATGCTTGAAATATGTGCTTTTGACAACGAGGTTCTTTGAAGCTGCAAAGTTTATTACTCTAGTTCCATTATTATAACTGACGTCATGCAAACTTTCTGATCCTATTGTAGCCCTATACATCGGTTCTTTTCCAATTTTCGCGTTGAAATCTCCCAATACTATTTTTGCGTCAAAAGTTGAGAACTTGTCAAAAACCTGCTCGATTGTTTCGTAAAAGAGATCTTTAGTGTCTTCGCCTCTGTCCTCGGTGGGGCAGTGCACATTGATTAATACCTGTTCGCTGAAAATACCCTTCAGTACAATGTATGATAACCGATCGTTAATGAATTGCATGTCGATAACCGCTTGCGAAATTCGTTTATTAATAAGAAAACCGGTCCCCAGTGTGCACCCCTTAGCTCCCCCGAAGTGAAAAGTATAGTTATCCTTAGAAATTGACCCGAAATCTCCCGGCCAGCAGGTTTCTTGAAGTGCTATTATGTCAGTTCTGTAATCATTTGCTATCTCAATGAGTTCGCTAAATCCGCCAGTATATAGACTACGCGCGTTTAGAGTTCCCACCCTTGGATCTTTAACTGTAGCTTTTTGTTTTTGCAAGTTAGCCATGGTAGTTTCAAGATAATCCGCACGTAAGGATCCTATTCCGATCGTAGGTGAGTCCAGGAGTGATAACCCCCATACCTCCCTAGGTCTAAGTATGGGAGCTTTCCGACCCTGACAAGGACCATGTCAACTTGTCGTCAGACACATTACAGTTTCATCCTCGTATCCTAACGTCCCCCTGCAAGGCAGCGCGCCTATACTGACATCAGTACCCCTTTGGCCCTATACAGGCGAATTATTCCACACATCCCTTGCGGGCAGTGTCATCGCTGCGGTGTCCAATGGGCAGCAGGATTTTTCCCTTACAAGATTTCTAGTTTTGGTTGGGGTAGTGTTTCTAGGTGGATACACGCTGCACCTCGGCCTACCAGGACCCACTCATTGCGTATGAACGTGAATGGGTGGGTCCTCCCAAGCCATGGTCATCGTGTTTTCTACCAGTGCTAGGCAGTGCTAGGCGAACATCTTAGGCTGGGCTCACCACACCCACGACTGGTTCCTATCGGCTGTCCGCGGCTGCTTATTCTTGTATTCGCAGCTAACCTGAGGGGCTGTTCAGCCAAACGGGCCGTTCCTCTATCCGCAACCCGAGAATGCGCTGCGTAGTGGTGACAGGAATTATCGCGATAAAAAGAGACGAAGATATTTTGATAATCCCATTTCTTTCATCCAATAGCATTTTGTAGTTCAGTAAACTTTGTCTGGGTTCGCTAGTGCGGCTAGGAGAGTCTGGTCAGGTGCTATCGGAACTAATCAGAACTTCGATATACACCTATCACGAAGCCAGATTTCGCTTAGTTCTCTTTTATGATTGGCCGGAGGTTTACTAAGAGTAAAAAATGCGGATATTTCGTCATCCACATTAGGTAATTGCGGATTGCGGATAATGACTAAAAGTTGCGGTGCAAAATGCGGAAATGCGGAACATCTGGCAGCATTGAAGAGCTTCATGAAGTTCAACACATTTTCCATAAAAAAAAGATGTTTTCGTGAATTTTATTAAGAATCCTCAATATCAGCTGAATCGTGTTGAAACTCCACATTTCTCTTCACAACCAGCCAATGAATAAGAATACAATATTACTTTTCAAATATCACCCCCATAAGTCTGTTTTATAAAGTACCACAAAACCATAAGGGAAAAAAATGGATGTCGCGAGATTTTGGCGCTAATTATGATTTTCCTGCCGCTTTTACATGCCAATTGTTTTTAATAGATAAAATACTACTCAATACTGATGACTAGATGTTTGAATAAATTGTTTAAACAATTTATGCCTGTTTTAGCAATTTTCTCTCTGAAGGGAGATAGAAAGTCACGGTTTTTCCGTAAATTTTCCACTTTTTGTCCAATTTTCAATTAGGCAGAGGTAGTATTTCATCAATGTTAACAAAACTAATTGTTTCAACACTTGATAATTGTGGTTAATGATGTTCACTTAGAATAATCCTAGAAAATTGCAGTTTTTTCTGAAATTTTCAACTATCTGTTCACTTTTTATTTGGAGTGAGTTAAATAATTAATTAAAGTTAACACAATTATCTGTTCAAAAAATTTATTATTATTAATATTTAATTTGAATAATTCTAGAGAGTTGCGATTCTCCCTGAAATTGGACACACTATTTGTCTACTTTTCATATAGGTTTAGTTAATAATTGATTCAATGAAGCAAAAATAATTATTTGAAGATATTATTATTGTTTATATCTATCTTCTTCTTCATCAATGCAATATAGTTGCGGTTTGTTCTGAAATGTTTAACTTTTTATCTTTTTTAACTTTTCCTTTTTGGATAAATATTCTAAATGGATATAATTAAAAGAAGAAAAATTACTTTTTGTGGTACAGTGTTCCACTATTCCGCGAAGCAGGGAGCAGGTAAAGCAGTTATCGTTCTCGAAATTTCTTTTGCGCGACCCTAGCGGGAAAAGGAAAAACTATGATTCGTTTTAACTCGAGTCTGCAGGTACTGAGGCGCCCACTATGACCCACATTGATTCATTCAGGGGCGAGCACACCGTATACGAAAACTAGGGGCCCCTAGCCAAAGGAGTGGGTAAATTCCCGAAAGGTCCGGTGGGTGGAGATTTTTGAGTGTAGATAATATCATGACATTCAGATTTGAAATAAAATACAACTAAACAAAATAATATCACAAGTAAATGTACGGAAAAACGGGTTGCAATATTCACGCCGAATCAATGTAACGGTGCAGCTTCCGGCAAACTTACTTCGAAAGTAGTAACTTTTGTACAATGAATGGCAATGTCCAAGCTCTCTGTATAAACGGGCAGATTATACAAACATGCAAGATATCAATAATATGTTTCGCCCAATTCCCTCAAAAAATACCAGATTGATTCGCTTAGACACGAACTTGGCATGTTTGCACAACTCAGTAGAGATTGTAAAAAATGTATGAAATTTTAAATTTTCAACTATATATTTGAATGTGAAATTTCATTGTACATCTTCATTTCCTCATGAGAAGAAGTTATAGCACGTGTAGTTGTTGAAATAAGAAGGAAATTCCGCTACTTTTTTTCTACAAAATGGCCTTTCAGCTAATTTGACTGTACTTTATGTACGCAGTTGTACGTGATTTTCGTTTTCTATTCAAATCTGTATGCAAATTCTATGAAGTCTTTGAAACATTTGCGAAATCTTTCGCATTCGTTTGAAATCACTTAAATATATGAAATTGTTTCATATCTTTGTAATGTTTTGAAATCTTCGAAAGGTGGTGTACTGTACCCTTTTTGACATCTTTGGACTGTTTGTATTCTTTTACAATCATTATGAAATGTTTATGACACTTTAAAAATATTTTTGACATCTTTCGGAAATCTGTTGTATTCATTGGAAATCATTGAATTATTTTTAATCTATGCAAAATGTTTTAAAAATTTGAAATATTTCATAAAACTGTCATGTGTGGTAAGACGATTGATAGTTATTGTTTCGGATAAATCACTTACAACTGTGTACAGAGAGAACAGTCAAATGAGCTGAAAGGAGGTTTTAGAAAAAAGTAGGAGAATTTCCTTTTATTTCAACAATTACATGTGCTATAACTTCTTCTCATGAGGAAACGAAGATGCGCAATGATATACGGTTGGAAAATTAAAATTTTAAACATTTTTTACGAGCTCTCCTGAGTTGTACAAACATGCACAGTTTGTGTCTAATGCGAATCAATCTGGTATTTTCGGAGGCAATTGGGTGACACATATTATCGATATCTTGCATATTTGTATAATCTGTTCCTTTATACAGAGAGCTTGGATATTGTCATTCGTTGTACAAAAGTTACTACGTTCGAAGTAAGTTTGCCGAAAATTGTACCGTTACATTGATTTGGCGCGAATATTGCAAACCGTTTTTCCGTACATTTACTTGTGATATTATTTTGTTTAGTTTCATTTTATATTAAATCTACATGTCGTGATATGATCCACACCCAACAACCTCCACCAACCCAACCTTTTGGGAATTCACCCACTCCTTTAAGTAGGGGCCACTGGTTTCCGTATACGGTGTGTTCGCCCTTGAATGAATCAATGTGGGTCATAGTGGGCGTTTAAGTACCTACAGACTTGAGTTATAATGGATCATAGTCTTTCCTTTTCCCGCTAGGGTCGCGCAAAAGAAATTTCGAGAACGATAACTGCTTTACCTGCTCCCTGCTTCGCGGAATAGTAGAACACTGTACCACAAAAAGTAATTTTTCTTCTTTTAATTGTTACATGGAAATAGATTTTTTTTCTCGAAAAAAGCGACATATATCCCCAATCTTTATACACTTCAGATTATTTATACAAAAAATCAGACTAAATGGCTCCGACGTTTGGCCTGAATCAATTTTCTACGATTCACGCTCGATTTCCAGGGCCCTTAAGTGCCGTTTTTCAAGTTTGTAGGAATGTGAGGGCCATGTATATCTATGACTTCATAATTTTTGACGTCATAGACTGTAAAAACAATAACAGTGAGAAAAATTAGTCTCAAGTGGTATTCAAAGAGTCCACTGGTGGGAACACAGAATCGTTTCTTTTTACACTGACACTAACAGCATGAAGTTATCCTTTTCAAAAATAGGCCTGATAAATATAAGTATTCATGCATGTATCATATGAAATATAATAAGAATTATAATAGATATGTTATATTATTATATTTACCAATAGAATTAAAGATGACCGTCAAAGTGAAAACAAAAGAGCAGACCAACCTCATTTTCGCAACATAGAGAACAAACTGATTAATGCTCCAGTGAATAATTTGGTTATAAACTGTATCTAACGAATACTTCTTTGCATCATCAGAGTAGAAATATATACATAAGTAGTCGTTATCTCACATATATGTGGAATAACGACCTTATCAGTGTCGAAATTGTCTTTCGCAAACAATGATATCATTTCACATTTTTCATTATGATCATCTTAATTAAGACATTCTCATCTAAAATGGAAGAAATTGGTTTTATGTAATAATTGAGTGTTGCCAAATTCATCAAGATTCGACGTTTTTCGACCCACTGATTGAGGAGTAAAGGTTTTTGCTTCGGTTTCTGTCTGTAGTCGTTGTCTGTCAACACGACAACTTTTGAAGAAACGATCTGATTAAATGATCTGATTAAATTTCTGATTAAATTTTGAATTGTATGGGGATAGTATTCCCATACAAATGTATGGAAATACTGCGTTTTTGGAGGTAAATTGAAATGCATTTTTGTAGCATGCAGGTATATATATTTGTTTATCCCACCGACTCTCGCATATGTTTAATTACTTATTCCTTTCACAGTGAAGCTTCACAGAGATTTTGTGGTCTATGTCCTTGTATACCTGTATGTTATAGAACAAATAGTGGTATCTGAGAAATTTTATCGACATAAGCTCATAGTTCAAACAAAGGTGTTAGAAAACAGATCTTTATTCCTCCAATTTTATCTCTTACGAGGCTTCATTATTGCACAAATTAATATGATGAATTCATGTGATATCGTTTCTCGATTTTCTTTCATAACCATACCCGACCCGACGTCAATCTGGACTACTCTCAAAAGTAACGTAGCCGTTGATTAAACACGGATGTTACACTGTAAAAACTAGGATTTGATTTAGAACTTAATTCGGTATCAAAACAGTTCACGCAACAAAACAATCGCACTTCAGTTTGATCCGCCAATCTAATAAAATAAGGTCGATTTGTGGATTGAAATAGGCTCAAAATGAGGATCATCTGTCAATAACTAAATCTGATAAAACAAATTCTAATCTGTCAAGTTTAGAAACCAACGTAACCCATGGAGCTGAAGTTCGCGACGTCTGAGTCTGACGGTTCAACACTGATTTTTACGAATTTTTAATTTCATCTTTTTTTTTAAGATTGAAGGTTGGAATAATTGAAACAATGCATTCTCCCAATCAATTTAGTTCGCTATCTCGGATCATTTATCAATCTGAAGTGAGCAAACTAAACAAGACAGAAACTGGTACTAAAATAAGACTATTTGTGAGATCATGTTAGAACGCCCAAGAAATGATCCCAGATAAAAATGAATGCCTGGTTTTTACTGTGTACGTTTATTCTGCGTTTTTCCGTTTTTTTTTAAATTACAATAATGAATAAAAATAATTAAAAATAGCTGTGCATATGATCTCGAGTATATCTACTTTGTTTGTATTTATAATTATATGGTGCTCGTTTCACGAGGACTTTGCTTTCCGTGAGCGAATGTGTTTGCTTCCTCGTAAAGGAAGCATAAGTTATTTTTTTCAATAATAGAAAAAACAAAGTCTTCATTTTCATCAATTTAAAAAAAGAAATTTACAAAAAATACAAAATAATGCAAAAGAAAAATTTAGTACAAAGTCTAGTTGGACAAATCAAATTTTGTATTCGAAATTATCCTTTTTCGAGCTGCAAAGGGAAAGGGAAAAGTTCTGTCGTACCCTATGCCATTCTAAGCTTCATGATTTCTCTGCAAAAATTGTCAGCATCATTCTATTTAAGAATTTCTGATCAAAAACTCTTTTCTATTCATGTGTCAATTTTGAATTATCTCGATGAAAAAAGTTTTTCTGTTTGCAACAGATGATTCGAATATTACAAAGGAGCATAACTTTCTTAATCTTTAATCAAGTGTATTAATGTTATAGATCAATCGATTCGCTATAAAAAATCGTGTTTTCAAATATTATGCATTAATATAGCTTCCTTACTCTTCAATAAAATGTATGAATGCTATGGTTCGACTTTCAGTCGAATATTGTCAATTAATAGAGATAAAATTTCAACTAAAAATATTGAATACTTAAATTGTACAGTTGCAGAAATTATTTTTCAAACAACAACAAAAAAACACAGAAAAAACTAAGTGTAATCTTCACACGGATTTCGGGGTAAACATTAACTCCAACAAAAATTACCCCATATGGGTAAACTTTACCCGCACATCTTGAGTATTCTTCTGTCTTTACCGTTAATGTCTGTCGTTATGCGTGTTGACAATGAGGCTATGCGACTGCACTAAAAACTTAACATCCCTATAAATTATACAATCTAGCTAAAAAATATAATGAAAATTCTGTTAGCAGTTGGGCAATATGGTGTTTTAAAAAACTCGCGCCTGAAAACTTAAAATCATGTAACTCTCTGAATATTGAATATATGAAGAAAAAAAAATGAATGGCCTTGTGGGGATTAGCAAAAGATAAAACAAAAGAAGCCTTGATAACTAAAATACATTTGCATTCAAATCTTTTCATTTAATTTTGATCCGACTACGGATTAGGAAGAATATTATATCCTAGTTTACTTTTTTTCTATTGAATTAATGATACAAATGCTGTAAACTATCTTCATTGGAAGCAACTTCTTTAAACACACGTGTAAAAATGTGCTTTCTGCCTACAGGACATTCCTTCATTTCAAACAGGCTCATATCGTCAACTGCACTGCTTATCATGTTTATTTTTATTCTCGAACGATATGCATCTGCCTTGTATATTCCAAGAAGAATTCCAGTATACTCCAGTATGGCAAAGACGACACCTTCAGATGTTGATAAAACAATATATTCTTGGGTTGGCACGGGCACAAATGTATCCGTTGCTGCTCGCAATATAATTGGTAAGCCGGCAGGAATAGCATATCTTCGGAATTCGAATCGCCGGTTCGGATTTTCCTGGGGAATAAGCCGAATATATCCAAGTTTTGCAAGTGCATATCCCAGTATTTCTTGAGGAAAAGGCCTGCCCGCAGAATACCGAGACTGTCTGGCAGAAGAAGAACAACGAGGATTACGTTCGACTTTGGGATTCCGTTCACACTGTAGTGAATCGTAATTTGCAGAAGCTTTAATAAACAATTTTGAGAAGATTGCCGCACATCTGCCTACTTGACAATCCCTACTTTCATCTGGAGTCATATTATCAAATGCGCCGCTTATCATATTTATTTTTAGTCGCGAATGATTTCTATTTGTCCCATAAATTCCACGAAGAATCCCACTATCATCCAATATTGCAAAAATGTCATCATTGGATGTTGATAGTACAATATATTCTTGAATTGGCACGGGAACATATCTATTCAGTTCTACTCGAAATCTAATTGGCATACCGGCAGGAATAACGTATCTTCGAAATTCGAATTGCTGGTTTCGATTTGTGCGAGGAATGAGCCGTACATATCCAAGTTCTTCTGTTGTACATCCAAATACTCGATCTGAAGGAAGCTTGCTCAGAGGAGAAATGGAGCTGGCATGACGTGGAGGCTCCTGAGGAGATGTCCGGTCAGTTGAATGTTGTCTGGCAGAAGAAGAACCAGGATTACGTTCTCCATTAGGACTCCTGCTAGCAGGCGATCTGGACCTGCCACGAGAAGGAGCCTTCTGTGGAGAAATACGGTCAGGCAAATGTTGTTGTCGAGCAGCAGAAGAAGAAGAAGGGCCAGGGTTACGTTCGAAATTGGGATTCTGTTCACACTGTAGTGAATCGTCATTTGCAAAAGCTTCAATGAAACTTCTTAGGAGGATTGCTGGACTTTTGCCTACTACACAATCCCTTTGTTCATCTGGAGTCAAATTATCAACTGCGCCGCTTATCATATTTATTTTTATTCGCGAACGAGTTACATTTGTCCTATACATTCCACGAAGAATCCCACTATCATCCAATACCGCAAGAATGTCATCGTTGAATGTTGATAATACAATATATTCTTGGGCTGGCACGGGCACATACCTATTCCGTTCTAGTCGAAATCTAATTGGCATACCGGCAGGAATAAAGTATCTTCGAAATTCAAATTGCTGGTTTGGATTTGTGCGAGGAATGAGCCGAACATGTCCAAGTTCTTGTCTTGTACATCCAAATACTCGATCTAAAGAAAGCCTGCCCAGAGGAGAAATGGATCTGGCATAAATTTGAGGATCCTGAGGAGATGTCCGGTCAGTTGAATGTTGTTTGGCAGAAGAAGAAACAGGATTACGTTCGCCATTAGGACTCCTTCTTGCAAGAGACCTGGGCCTGTCACGAAAAGGAGCCTTCTCTGGAGAAATACGGTCAAGCAAATGTCTTTGTCGAGCAGCAGAAGAAGGAGAAGGGCCAGAATTATGTTTACTGTAAGGTTTCTCGTCGGGCTGAGAACTGCATTCTACAAGAATAAATGGGAGATTGATTTTTTTGTGTTCAGCACATTTATGTCTAATATCTTCAGCTTAATTTAAGGTTTCTTTGCAGAAAGCATCTTTCTGATGCTTCGATAAAAATTATGAGAAATAATTTTCAATTAAAATAATTTTCATTATTTATAATTATCACAATCTTGATATAGTAAATATATTATTATAATAATTCATTATTAATAGACTTTAGCCCAAGTTTGACTTCAGGCAGACAACTTTTTTTTTTGAGTGCGGGTACTGCAGTTGCGAAATAATTCCCTATTCATAAACAAAAAATTACGCTTCTCTTTAAGGAATAATTAATAGCCGAATATTTATGAACGATTCCATATGACCAATAATTAAAATTTATGATTCCTCAATCAAACTCAATGACAGAATTTATTATCAGGCTATTTTCCATCACTTAAACTTTATTTTTCAACTTCATCAACTGTGAATAATCAATTTTGTAACTTTTTTAGAAACTGGGATAAAGGTTGAGTATTGTTGTTCTTACTGAAAATATTACAAACAAATTTTCATTGTTAAAAATAATTGATCGTTATCCAAGTGTTTTATAAATTTCAAAAATTAGTCGTTAAGAGTTGATAAAGCGTTAAAAGAACTACGTTGAAATGTTGAAAATAGCCAAAAATGCATTTGCTGATCAATTTAGTTTAAACAATCATCAATTGTAATTGATCAATAGCAACAAATGTTTGATGAATAATTGGCTGTTAATTCGTGTATAAAAAGTGGAATTTTTTACTGTATAAATACATGAGATAATACAAATTTTTTTAATAATTGTTCTTCAAAATAATAACTGTCGATTGTGGTCGAAATGTTCCTAAAGGTTTACTAATTAGTTAATAACATTTGATTACGTGGACAGAATCAAGCTAGTGCTTCGGAAAATAGCCCTACAATGCATTTGTTGATTAGGTTTATTCAAATAAGCACCAGACCATGGCCGCGTGTAGGAGCCTAAGTTTCAAGACATCAGAGTAGAGCCATGTAAGCATTTTAGGCCCTAGCCCCCACATCAACCCAAAGGCTCTACTGCACATCCAAAAAGTCATGACAAATTTCCTGCATTGCGTCTCCAGGTGCTTTGCCCAGCTCAGCTTGCTATCTAGGATAACTCCTATATATTTAACTGAATCTGAAAACGTCAGCCTTCCACCACAGAATACAGGAGCTTCAGCTTTCGGAACTTTATAATTCCTCGTAAAAATGACCAGGTTGGTCTTTTCCAGATTTACCGAGAGTCCTGTGCTATTGCACCAGAGCTCTACGATGCGCAGCGCCGACCTTATAAGACCCATCAGCGTTTCCAGATGAGCCCCTCTAACTGGGATTACAAAGTCGTTCGCATATCCTTGGGTACAGTACCCTTCTTTATTTAGGCTTCGAAGAAGGCTGTCCACTACAATGCACCATAGGAGGGGCGACAGGACACCCCCCTGTTGGCAACTCCACGGAGCCATCCCCCTTACTAGGCCTTCACCCCATCTGGTTTCGAGACTTCTTCGGCGTAGCATGCTTCCTATCCTGCATACTATCTGGTCCGGTATGCCACATCTCAAAGTCTCTCGACAGATGACTTCTGGAGGAGTATTGCTGAAGGCACGCTCTATATCCATGAAAGCGCCCACAGCATACCCCTTTCGTTCCAACTGCTGCTCTAATTTTGCTACAACAGCGTGAAGCGCAGTTTCTACCGAGCAGCCTGCCTGGAAAGAATGCTGCCCTCTATGAAGCGGGAAGGCCAAAAGCACCTCATCCCTAATGTATCTCTCGACCAGCTTCTCTAGCGCCTTCAGGATAAAAGATGTTAGGCTGATTGGTAGGAATCTTTGGCAGCAGTGTAACCCTCCCTCCCAGGTTTGGGTATGAAGGCCACTCTGCCATCCTTCCATGCGAATGGCACGTGTTTAAGGGCTATACTTGCCCTAAATAATTTTGTCAGAGGAGGGACGACCAAATCCATGCCTTTTTGTAAAAGCGCTGCATAAATGCCATCCGCCCCTGGTGATTTGAAGGAGCAAAAGGACCCTACGGCCCATTTCACCTTTTTTTAAACAGAAACCTTAGCGGCTAGTCGGCCCTCTCCACCCCATAGCCCCGGTCTTTCTGCTCTTGGTTGGTTCGGATTCGCTGAAAACCTGGGAAGCGAACTTCCATCAGGTGATTCAGCGTTGCTTCTCCGTCCAAGGCAAACTTCTGAATTTTTCACCAGGATCTTGTGGAGCCTTGCTGTTTCCGGAATGTTTTTCGATTCCTCGCAGAGGCCCCTCCAATCTTCTTGCTTATACTATCTCATAGTTTTATCGTATTAACACTGGGCCGTCTTATAGATGTCCCAGTCCGAAGGCAATTTAGTTCTGTTTGCCCAAATGCACAACATTCTTGTCTTTCTACGGAGTCTCTCCAGGTGGGTGTTCCACAATTCTGCTCCCTTTCTAGGCTTGATTGTACGTGTAGGGCAATTATTCTCATATGATTTTGTCAGAGCCCTTCGCAGAAAATCCGCGGTTCGCTCCAACTCATCAGTGGTACCATAGCTTGTGGGAATCCCGCAAGCCTTCCTTCTAGTTCCTCTTTATATGAGTCCCAAAGTGTATTTCTGGGGTTTCTGATATTAGAAACCACCGGTTTTCCTAAAGTTAAACGGAACACGATGTGTTTGTGGTCCGAAAGAGACTCCTTATCGGAGACTGTCCAATCCACTACCCTGCTCCTCAGTGCACCTGAACATAGAGTCAAATCCAGAACTTGACTCCTGTTTATAGTCTGGAATGTGGAAGTATCACCCCGATTCAGAATCTCCAGCTCTGTGCCTCCTATGTATTCAATTGAATCTCTCCCTCTGTCATTGATGTTTGTGCTTCCCCACACCGTATGGTGAGAGTACGCATCATTACCCAACAGCAGAGGAATCTTGTTCTCTTGACACTACCGAATTAGATCCTCCACCTCTCTGGGAGGCGGGAGTCCCTCCGCATCGCCAGGAAAGTAAGCCGAGGCAATAAATACCTCTAGCCTTTCTGGGCTACTGCCCTGAGTCTCACCTTCATGACGGTGAGATCTCTGGAGCAGAATTTAGGCACCAAGATTACATCCTTACCCTTGACGGCTATGCATGCCGTTGGCGTTTTTTCGCGTGGCCCCTTATATAAGAAGCCACATTCTGACTGGCCACAAATCCTTTCCCTGTATAACCAGGGTTCTTGGATTAGCTCGATCCCTGTTTGCACAACAGACATGCGTTTGGCTAGAATCACCGAGGCGCCTTTGCTGTGGTGCAAATTAATCTGCGTAATGGAGATTCCAGTCTCAGCTGTTAAAAGGCTGCTTCGGGGCATCTCTGGACGCTTCTGGGACCTCTGCGGATTCCAGTTGGGTCACCCTGAAGGGCTCCACCATCTTCAGTATTCCGCACCGCCTCTAGTGGGTTGCTCCCTACGGAGCCTCCCACTTTTGGCTGTGGTTTGCGAGGGGGACCCGAAGCGGATCGTTTGTGTTTCGTTTTTTTAAATTATCGGGTAACATTTCTGTCCCACGAAAAGCCAGGGAAATAAGAAACACCCCCACAGAGCCCCGCTCGCAGGGGGCGGGTTTACATACTATGGGATTCGACCTGGTGTCCCAAAGTCCCCGTTAAGGCACCTCCTTCGAGACCCCCACCTGTCCGCATCTGCTGAGAGGAGCAGGCCGGGCTGCTAAAGGATTTGTTAACACTGGTACCATTCAGCTCTCGACACGGCAATCACATCTTAGCTTGGGAGCATGAGAACTCGCGCTCTCGATATTCCAGTGGACTTTGCCATTACCCCCTGAAAGGAACGCTCCCTAGTTTGAGTCTCACCGATCAGAGTCCGTCATTTCCCCAGAGTAGCCATACCTCGCGATATAGCCCCTCAGGTTCACCTATTCCAGATTTGTGGTCAATAAGCCCCGTAAGCCATACCGCCAGCTACCAGCGGAAACTCGTAAGTGAAGCTGATTTCGCCATTACCTACATTTTTTTTGCCTAACCGGAGCTTGCAAAGTATACAAAATTATGCATCAAACAAAAAATAACTAACTCCTTCAAATAATTAGAAGTTATTGAATCACAACTTCTAAAACGGGTAAAAGTTCGTTCTCCAACGTAAAAAATAATTTTTCGTTTCTGTTTTTGATAATTTACTTCCAGTGCAGAAGAAAACACTTTCAAAATAACAAGAATTTTGCTGAGCACGTATTCGCATGCGTAAGTGATGACTATAATGTTTTCGTACAAAAATATGAAGGGTGGCCCGTCTTAGGAGAAGGCTCGTCTTGGGCAACTTTCCCTATTTTGTTCGAAATTCCTCTGCCTTAATTGAAAATTCAACTGTTTGTTCATAAGTCCAACTGTTTTGTGAGAAATTACAAAATTAATTTGTTTAGGGTCTACCATCTGCTTGAAAATGCATAATTATGTCGAAAAGTAATTTCTTTGTGGTAAGCCTAATATTATATTATGCACCAAGGGGGAAAATAGGGACATTATTGATGAGTGTATCTTTCTAGTGCGAGTCGTGTAAACCGACTTTAAGTGTCACTTTTCAAGTTCGTAAGAATGTAATGGTCATGTACATCTATGATGTCATAATTTTTGACATCATAAACTGTAAAAACAATAAGAGTGAGAAAAATTAGTCTCAAGTGGTACTTCAATGAGACCACTGGTGGGAACACAGAATCGTTTATTTTTACACTGAAAATAACAGCATGAAGTTATCCTTTTCAAAAATAGAACGTGAAAAAAAATAATACCATAAAAGAAGAAATATCTAGTTTTTACAGTGTAAATATACAAATGGCTATTATATGACCATAAGCTGGAAAGAGGGACTTTACGTTCGCTCCACAGGCCTGATAGATAGCCGTATTCATGCATGTATTATATGAAATATGATAAGCATTACAGATATATGTATTATATTATTATATTTACCAATAGAATTAACGATGACCGCCAAAGTGAAAAGAAAAGTAAAGACCACCCTCATTTTCGCAACGTAGAGAATAAACTGATCAATGCTTCAGTGAATAATTTGGTTATTAACTGTACCTAAGGAATATTACATTGCATCATCAGAGTACAAATGTACACATAAGTAGTCGTCATCTCACATATATGTGAAATAACGACCTTATCAGTGTCGAAATTGTCTCTCGCAAATAATGATATCATTTCACATTTCTTATTATGATCATTTTAATTAAGACATTCTCATCTCACACGGAAGGAATTGCTTCTATGTAATAACTGAGTGTCGCAAAATGCACCAAGATTCGACGCTTTTCGACTCACGGATTAAGGTGCGATAGTTTTTGCTCCGGTTTCTGTCTGCCGTCGTTGTCTGTCAACACGACAACTTTCGAAAAAATTATCTGATTGAATTTCTGATTAAATTTTCATTTGTATAGAGATAGTATCTCCATACAAATGTATGAAAATACATGTTTCATAAAGATTTTCTGGTATATGTCCTTGCATACCTGTATGTCATAGAACAAATAGCGGTATCTGAAAAATAATATATATCGACATACTCTAATAGTTCTAAACAAAGGTTCTAGAAAAGAGAGCGTTATTCCTCCAATTTTATCTCTTCCAAAGCTTCAATATTGTACAAATTAATACAATGAATTCATGTGATATCGTTTATCGATTTTTTTCATAACGATACCCAACCCGACGTCAATCTGGACTCCCCACAAAAGTAACGTAGCCGTTGGTTAAACGCGGATTTCACGTTTATTCTACGTTTTTCCGTTTTTTAAAGTTCAATAATGAATCAAAAATAATTAAAACTAGCCGTGAATACGATCTCGAGTGTTTCCACTTTGTTTGTATTTACAATTATATGGTGCTCATTTCACTTGCACTCTGCTATCCGTTAGCGAATGTATTTCCTTCCTAATAGAGGAAGCATTACTTATTTTTTCAATAATAGACAAACCCAGGTCTTTATTTTGCTTCATTTGAAAATTAAAATTAAAAAAAAATACAAAATCACAAAATAATACAAAAAAATTCGTAGGACTATAAAAAATCGTATCAATGCTATGGTTCAACTTTCATCAAAATATTGTCAATTAATGAAGATAAAATTTCAACTAAAAATAATGAATACCTACATTTTACAGTTGAACAAATTCTTTTTCAAACAACAAAAAAACGAATTTTCAACTAAAAAGATGAATTCTCAAAGAAAATGATGAATCTTCAATCTAACAGAATGAATTTTCAACCATATAGTTCAATTTTTAACTGAAAAATATGTAAGAAATATCTAAGTGAGAAGTATCTAAGAAATATGTAAATTTTGAGTTAAAATAAATAATTTTCAACTAAAAAAAACAATTTCCAAACGAATAGTTACATTTGGAACTATATTAAGAGATGAATTTTAATATAAGATGATGAATCTTCAACCAAGAAAATTAATATACAGCTACAAATTATACATTTTTAATAAAAAATGCAATATTTAAATTTTCAGTTCAACAAAAATTTTTGTAACAAAAAAAAGTATAATAAATTTTTCAAATTTTCAACCGAAAAATGACTTTTTGATCAATAGATTTAACATTCAACCAAGTAGTTGATTTTTCAACTCAATACTTAAATTTTTCAACTAAGAAAGATAATTTTTCATCTAAAAATAGAATAGTTGAACTTTCAAATTAATAAATTAATGTTCAACCAAACAAGGGAACGACTTTTCAACAACTTGTTAAATTTTTAACAAACAAAAAAGATAAATTTACAATAAAAAATGGAATAGTCAAATTTTCAATGAAAAAAATTAATTTTCAACTAAAAAAATTAATTTTCCATACATAAGTTGAATTTTCAACCAAGAAAATGAATTTGAAAATAAGGGTTCAACATTCAACCAAGTAATGCAAGTTTCAACTAAAAAATATAAATTTTCAATCAAAATTCAAATAGTTGAATTTTCAGTGGTAGTGTCGAGGTCCAGGACCTCGAATTCGATGCGGGAGACGAGCTCGCGCACGCTACGCCCAGCACCGACCGCTTCTTTGATGGCCGCCGACAATTTTGCTCTGCCATGCGCCTTCGGCCCTACCTCCACAAGGACCTCTTCGTTTCGGGTTTGCCTGACACCCTTGATTTTTACTCGAAGGGTGTCTGGCTTTTCATTTCGCTTAAGGTCCCTGAGGACCTCCGCGTAGCTCGAACCTTTGGCCGGTCTCATTAGGACCGCCTCATGGCGAGCTCGCCTTTTTGGCTTGGCCTGCTTTTCGTCAGTAGCAGGCTTCTGCTTCTCTTCTCCTCTTTTAGGCGTCGAGGTCACCGCAGTCGCAGCAGTACGTGTACTCGGTCTCTTCTTCATAGGCTTTGAGGAAGAATTCGCCTCTATGGGACTCAAGGTGGACTCCCGTTCGCACTCCCTAGCTTGGGAGCGAGAGTTTCCACGACTTCTTCTGTCTGTGTCACAGATTGGCTATTCCTCCTTCCTCCTTTCCTCTATGCTCGCCTTTTTGCCGGCAGCCCACCCACCTTCTGTTAGCGCGAACAAAACCGGTAATCGGCTGTTATTACGGCCATTCTTAGCTTACTCGCCAGTTCCTGTGCTTCCTCCAGTCCATGTCTGTTTGGCATGAACGTATTCCTCTTTGTATCAGAGAAATCCTGCATCCTTTCTAATGCGTCTGTCAATTTTTCGACGAGTTCTCCAGTGCCTGTTCAAGCTTTTTTCGCCAACATGATATCTTGTTTCGCTTCAGTCTTTTGACTAACGTCAGGCTCCTCCGTCGCATCCATCGGACCCTCCAACTCCTCGCACTCACTCTGGTTAAATTTTTGTTGATTCATCTCCACGCTGTTCCCATGAATAGCTACGGAAATGCTAGCCCACCCCCGCAGAGCCCCGAATTCGGGGTTAAGGTCTGCATACTCCAGGAGGCGACCTGGTATTCTAGAGACACTGTTTGGAACACCACACCCTGGTTCCATGCAGTCTTCGGCTTCTAGATCCATGGATGTGCACCTTCACGGGTTTTCATGGTTTTTCGCCATTTACTCAAAATTTGGAGGTGTACGAGCAAAACGGACAACAAATTCGGATTCAGCGCGTCAAAATACATAGGAATATGTAGGTGCAATCAAAAGTACCGCCCACTTTTTATTTTTTGTGTGCCGGTGTTTTCAATCAAAATTCAAATAGTTGAATTTTCATTTTAAAATAATTTATTTTCAAATAAAAAATAAATTTTCAACAAAGTAGTTGAATTTTTAACCAAAAAATGACTTTCTAATTGAAGGGTTCAACTTTCGAATAAGTATAGTTGTATTTTTAACCAAAGAGATGAATTTTCAAATAAATAAGTTATGAATCTTGAAACAAGAAAATAAATTTTAACCGAATAGTTAAATTGTCAACCAAATGATTGATTTTCAACCAAAAAGATGAATATTTTCAACCGAGTAGTTGAATTTTTAAATGAAAACAAATAGTTAATTCTTGAATAAAGAAAATAATTCTTTAACTAAAAATGGTGTAATTACATTTGTAGTTGAAAGAATTAATGTTTAATCAAAAAAGAAACAAATTTTCAACAAAATAGTTATTATATCAAATGACAAATATAAATTCTCAACCAAAAGTGGGATGGTTTAATTTTCATTCAAAGAAAATTAACTTTTAACGAAAAAACGAATTTGTAACAAAATAGTTGAATTTTCAAGCAAATTAAGACATGAATTAAAAAAAAAAGATGAATGTTTAACCAAGAGAATGCATTTTGGCAAAATAGTTGAATTTTCAATCAAAGAGATAGATTTTCAACGATGAATTTTCACCAAAATACCTACATTTTTAATCAATTAATTTGATTTTCAACTAAAAAGATCAATTTTTATCTCAATAGTCGCATTTTCAACTAAAAAAGATAAATCTTTGAACAAAAGTGGAATATTTGAATTTCCAGTTCAACAATTAGTTTTTAACCAAAAAACAAAATTTAAACAAAGCAGTTAAATCCTAAAAAAATCTTAAGAAGAGAGCTAAACATTCAATGAAGTTGTTTAATTTTCAATCAAATAGTTAACTTTTCTATTGAAAAAGACAAATTATCAACCAAAAATGGAACAGTTAAATTTACAGTTGAAAAAATGAATGTTTAACCAAAAAAAAAAAACATTTTTCGACAAAATAGTTAAATGATCAACCGGTAAAGATGACCTCTCAACGGAAAATGTAATAGTCAGTTGATATTTGATACAAAAAAAGGTTTATATTGAAGATAAAAATTAAAGAAAGAAAATAATGTTGACTATTTGCTTGAATGCAGAACATATTTAATTTCAAATTTGAATCAATCAAATTTTATTGTGCGAATTTTTTGCTTTATTTGAAAAACAAGTAAACAAAAGTATGCTGAAGATAAATATAAGATTGGAATCTATGCACTATTCAGTAAAAAAATTATTTGAGGTTCTCAAGATGTAATGAGATTAAAAATACATGTCTCTAAAAAGAGTCCTTTTTTCTGTCAGGTTATATTCTTTTATGTAATGAATCATTCGATCAACATTATTTATGAAAATCCAGAAAATAATGTGAAATCCTTCAAAATCTGTCGGAATATGATGAAATCATCCTTCAAAATTTGATGAAGTCTTCTAAAATTTAATTAAAATCTTTTAAATCTCTTAAAAACTTTACAGCATAAGAAATTTTCTCAAAGTTCAAAAACTACCTCACACTATCAGGGGATACCAAATTTTCTTGTAAATGAATCATTTAAGTTGAAAATACAACGATTAAGTTTTCCATCGAAAATGCTTCTTCTTTCTTTGAAAATTCAATTAATTGGCTGAAAATTACAATAATTTTTTAAGACTTCATTTTGTTGGTTAAAGCTAGAATGATTTTGTTAAGAATTCTTTTTTTTTTTTTATTGGAAATCAATTTTTGTGAGTTGAAAATTAAATTGCTGAGTTGAAAGTTCAACAACGTTGTTAAAACTTTATCTTACTGGTTAAAGATTGAACTCTCTTATGGAAATTAGTATTCTTTTAGTTGAAAATTGATTTTCCACTAAAAATTTAAGTGTTTTATTTCTGTCCCAAAATTGATCATATTTTTGTGATGTGGTTGATCATGATGCTATTTGTTCATTCCATAAACAAATGATATAAAAATGAGTATTATCGATAGGAGCAAGTAATTTTTGTCAAAATTTTACCTTGGAATCGAATACTCGATAATGATAATATAATTTTATTTGATATTATAATTTTTTTATAACAAATAATATTACTTAAGAATCATTTTTCGCTTGCACATACTCCTGCGCATTGAATCTGAAAGTTAATAAAGCCGGAAAGTAGTTTACCAAATGATAGACAGAAAAGGAAGTTTCAACATTTGTTCATTATTTCCATTGATGTAAAATTTTGAACAATAACAATTGAAAAATCGCTTCCACATATCAGTTCTAAAGTTAATAACAAAATTTTTCGATTGAAACAGATTCTGAAATCAATTGAGAATTGCGTCTCACAATTGATCGTTAACTATGTTATTTGATTTCGCCCCACTGCGTCTTTCGTTGCGAATGGATAATGAGGCTACGCGACTGCACTAAAAAATTAATATCCCTATAAATTATACACTGTGGCTAAAAAAATAAATAAAATTCTGTTAGCAGTTGAGGCAATATGATGTTCTCAAGACATTGATAACCAGACTACAATTGCATTCAAACCTTTTCATTCAATTTTGATCCCACTACCGGTTACAAAGAACATTATATCTTAGTTTATTTTTTTTCTATTGAATTAATGATACACATGCTGTAGACTATCTTCATTGGAAGCAACCTCTCTGAAGGAGCGTGGAAATATTGGGTAACGTCTGCCCACAGGACATTCCTTCATTTCAGTTACGGTCATATAGTCAACTGCTCTGCTTATCATGTTTATTTTCATTCTTGAACGATGTGGATCTGCCTTATATACTCCAAGAAGAATTCCAGTATACTCCAGTATTGCAAAAACGACACCTTCGGATGTTGATAAAACAATATATTCTCGAGTTGGTACGGGCACGAATATATTTTTTTCTTCTCGCAATTCGATTGGTAAATCGGCAGGTATAAAATATCTTCGAAATTCGAATTGCCGGTTCGGATTTTCCTGGGGAATAAGCCGAATATATCCCAGTTTTGCAAGTGCATATCCAAGTACTTCTTGAGGATAAGGCCTGCCCAGAGAAGACCTAGACTGTCTGGCAGACAAAGAAGAACTAGGATTACGTTCGATATTGGGATTCCGTTCACACTGTAGTGAATCGTAATTTGCATAAGCTTTATCAAAACTTATTGAGAAGATTGCTGGACTTTTGCCTACTGGGCAATCCCTTTTTTCATCGGGAGTCATATTATCAATTGCGCCGCTTATCATATTTATTTTTATTCGCGAACTATGTCTATCTTTTCTGTAAATTCCACGAAGAGTCCCACTATCATCCAATATTGCAAAAATGTCATCATTGGATGTTGACAATACAATATATTCTTGGATTGTCACGGGCACATATCTATTCATTTCTAGTCGAAATTTGATTGGCAAACCGGCAGGAATAAAGTATCTTCGGAATTCAAATTGCTGGTTTGGATTTGTGCGAGGAATGAGCCGAACATGTCCAAGTTCTTCTGTTGTACATCCAAATACTCGATCTGAAGAAAACCTGCCCAGAGGAGAGATGGATCTGGCATGAAGTGAATGCTCTTGAGGATATGTCCGGTCAGGTGAATTTTGTCTGGCAGAAGGAGAACCAGGATTACGTTCGACATTGGGATTCCGTTCCCGCTGTAGTGAATCGTAATTTGCGGAAGCTTTAATAAAACTTTTCGGGAAGAGTGTTGGACTTTTGCCTACTACGCAATCCCTTTTTTCATCTGGAGTCAAATTATCAACTGCGCCGCTTATCATATTTATTTTGATTCGCGAATGATTTCCATCTGCCCTATAAATTCCACGAAGAATCCCACTATCATCCAATACTGCAAAAATGTTATCATTGAATGTTGATAATACAATATATTCTTGGCTTGGCACGGGCACATATCTATTTAGTTCTATTCGAAATTTAATTGGCATACCGGCAGGAATGACGTATCTTCGAAATTCAAATTGCTGGTTTCGATTTGTATGAGGAATAAGCCGAACATATCCAAGTTCTTCTGTTTTACATCCAAATACTCGATTCGAGGGAAGCCTGCCCAGAGGAGAAATGGATCTGGCATGAAGTGGAGGCTCCTGAAGAGATTTCCGGTCAGGTGAATGTTGTCTGGCAGAAGAAGAACCAGGATTACGTTCGGCATTGGGATTCCGTTCAAACTGTAGTGAATCGTAATTTGCAGAAGCTTTAATAAAACATTTTGAGAACATTGCTGGACATCTGCCAACTTGACAATCCCTATTCTCATCCGGAGTCATATTATCAACTGCGCTGCTTATCATATTTATTTTTATTCGCGAATGATTTCTATTTGTCCTATAAATTCCACGAAGAATCCCACTATCATCCAATATTGCAAGAATGTCATCATTGAATGTTGATAATACAATATATTCTTGGCTTGGCACGGGCACATATCTATTCATCTCTAGTCGAAATCTAATTGGCATACCGGCAGGAATAACGTATCTTCGAAATTCAAATTGCTGGTTTGGATTTGTGCGAGGAATAAGCCGAATATATCCAAGTTCTTCTGTTGTACATCCTAATACTCGATCGGAAGGAAGCCTGCCCAGAGGAGAAATGGATCTGGCATGAAGTGAAGGCTCCTGAGGAGATGTCCGTTCAGGTGAATGTTGTCTGGCAGAAGAAGAACCAGGATTACCTCCGTCATTAGGACTTCTGCTAGCAGGCGATCTGGACCTATCACGAAAAGGAGTCTCCCCTGGAGAAATCGGGTCAGGCAAATGTCGTTGCCGTGCAGCAGAAGAAAAAGAAGGGCCAAGATTACGTTTACTATAAGGTTTCTCGTCATGCTGAGAACTGCATTCTGCAAGAAGAAATAGAAGATTCATTTTTTTTGTTCAACACATGTATGTCTACAATCTTTAGCTGAGTTCAACGTTTCTTTGCAGAAAGCATCTTTCTGATGCTGCAATAAAAATTATGAGACATAATTTTCAATGATAAAAACACCCCACCCTACGTTTCTCCTGTTAAATAAACATATATTTCTTGTAAAAGACGATAGCATAAACGTTTTAACAACCTTAGTACCAATATATTTTCTGCTATACGAATACTCCCATAGAATGAGTAGTTGATTATTTCTCAGCATAAGAACGAATTAGCCCAAGCGCTGCGAGCAAAAACAAGTTGAAGAATTAACTCGTTTTTGCCCGTAGCGCGTGGACTGACCTATTTTTTCCCAATCTCATATTTTGAGTAATTAATTAGATAAATATATTTTATTTTCAATACGCAAAATATTTTGCAAATGAATGATCAATATAATGGGACCCTAGAAATAATTCGGCTCCCATTGCGTGGAACTGGAAACCTACACTAGAAATAAATGCACGAAAATTGTTTCACGGGGATTGGTTGCAATTCGTCACATGATTGGCACTCAATCTGAACAATTTATAGACAAAAAGAGTTTTTTTCATTGAACTCATGAGTGTTATTGAATTTTCTTATATTTCGTGAACAGCTTTTATGAGCTATTATCGCCATCAGCTATTTGTGTTGTGATAAATAGTTTTTCCTACGAAATCAACCAAAAATTCACTGTTGAGCTATTTTGCGACGCACTAGCTTGGATCTTTCCACGTAATGAAAATATTATTAACTAACTTATAAATCTCTAGGTACATTTTAATGAAAATCGACAGTTATTGTTTTTAAAAAACATTGCGAGTTTTTGACAGTAATTATGATTTTTTTTCGTTTTTCTTTTCTTTTTATTCATAACTTATATCCTAGTTGAACCATGATTGGTCAGCCAAGGTACAGAGACTAGTCGTATTAGATGATAATTTAAAAAATAAAACAATAGTTTTATAGCAACAATAAAACAGATAATAAGCGTACATAGTTGGCGTTTAGAGTGATATAGTAGATCATCCCAAAAAATTGAGGAGGAAGAAAAATTTAGTAATAATAATAATGCATCCGTCCATCTATTGACAATGAGTGATACAATTGTTGGCTGATGTTCGCAAGTTTAAGATATATTTGTTGAGAATTTCAATGAAATCATTTTCGCGAATTGTTGTAAGATCTAATATTAGATTATCTCTCGCATGCATCAAATTAAAATTATTACACATCACAAAAACTGGCGAGTCGAAGCTGATAGCATTATGTGGTAATTTTAAATAAAAAGTGACATCCCGTCTAGCATAAGATCTTGGTATCTTGAATTGGAGGCATTACATTAAAAAAGGAGAATCGATTTCTTCTTGGATGATCAGAAATAAAAAGTAACAGCACGCGAAGCCTTTTCGCTCCGATAGAGTAAAGCAATTAAATATTTTGCATAGTTCTTGGTACACAGTAGAAACGAGGAATTCATTTTTATCTGGGATCCTTCTTTGGGCGTTCTTATATGATCTCACAAATAGTCTTATTCTAGTACCAGTTTCTGTCTTATATAGTTTACTAACTTCAAATTGATAAATGATCCGAGATAGAGAACTAAATTGATTCAGATGGTGCATTGTTTTAATTGTTCCAAACTTCACTATCACAAAAAACGAAAAATGGATGAAATTACAATTTCGTAAGAATTTGTGTTGAACCGTCACACTTAGACGACGCGAACTTCAGCCCTATGGGTTACGCTGGTTTCTAAACTTGACAGATTAGAATTTGTTTTATCAGATTTAGTTATTGACAGATAATCCTCATTTCAAGCCTATTTCAATCCACAAATCGACCTTATTTTATTAGATTGGCGGATCAAATTGAAGTGGGATTGTTTTGTTGCGTGAACTGTTTTAATACCGAATGAATTTCTAAATCGAATCCTAGTTTTCACAGTGTAGTCGGCTCCGCGTACTGGATATCTTCCATCCTGCTTGAGAGGTAGGAATTTTGAAAACCTTTTTTGAATTGACTTCAATTCATTCCCTTATTTCTTAAATATAGGGTTCCATACTAGTGCTGCATATTCAAGCCTAGATCTTACATACGCATCAAATATTGTTGTCATTGTTTTTATATTAGTAAAGAGTTTGCAAATTCTGATGACGAATCCGAACGCTCTAGCCGCAGTTGCAGCGATAAGATGTACATGATCAGTAAAATAAAGGCTAGAATCAAAAATAACACCCAGATCATAGCTTCGCTCATTACTTTCTACTACTATGTTGCCAATTTGGTAATTGAAAATTATGATTGACTTGCGTCTGTGAATAGTCATAGCCTTACATTTAGTAGTGTTTATCTTTCTGGAGAGCTTTGGCATCTTCCATGTGTCGTACAACTGTGAATATCTATATGTCATCAGCGAAAATTAATAGATATATATATATATATATATATATATATGATTCTATTTGCTCTACTACGTCGTTTATATAAACAATAAATATAGTGGACACAAGGGATGAACCTTGAGGTACACCCGACGTAGGAGTATAGGTCTGACATTTAATGTTTTTGTATTGGACCCTATGTCCCCTACTCTTTCTCCTAGAGAGCGGGAGTGGGGGTAAACGTTTGCGAGAATCTCTCCCGTGTGACGTACGACGCGTACGTCACAGAGGAGAGATTATAATATTATGGTAGACGCTACCATGCGCATGCTTGCCTCCCTTTTTTCCTCTTCTTCATAGTTGACTCCAGTCCCGCCTTCTATATCTCTAGCCTTAAAGAACTCCCTCCTTTCTTCCTCCCATCTCCTTTATTCAATCGCCCTCCCTCTCCTTTCTTCTACCTCCATCAAACACCTTCTCGCTAACTCCCCTCCCTTTCCCGCCCTCAGCTTCATCTCAAAATTCCATGCCATCTTTCCTGCTCTAGTACTTAATTTATATCTTTGCGCTTCCTCTCTCACCATATATCCCGGTGTCCTCCAGTCTACCCCTAGCGTCCACCTTATATACCTTTCTTGTAAACTTTCAATCTCTTTCCTTTCTTTCCATCCCCATATCTCTGCTCCATAACCTAATACCGGCCATATCAGCGTATCAAATAACTACATTCTCCTTCTCCAATTTTTTTAAAGCTTTTTTTTCCTATTCCTCATATCTGTTTCATTACCCCTGCTGCTTTTTTTATCCTTTCTCCTATATGAGCTCTATGATCTCCATCTGCTTGCAAGGTATATCCCAGATACTTAAACTCTTTTACTTCTTCTAATTTTTTTCCCTCCCATCTTCCCGTCCATTCTTTTTTTCTTCCCCCTCCTTTTCTAAACCTCATTATCTTTGTCTTTTCTACATTTAAATTCAACTTTTTACCATCTAAGTATTTCTCTAATCCGGTAATTAAGCCCGCCATCCCTTCTTCATTCTCTGCCATCAACACTATATCGTCTGCGTATGCCAGTGTATATATCTTTTCGTTCCCTATCCTAACTCCTCCCCACCCTTTTCTCTTCATTTCTTCTTCCAAGTCTGATATTAATATATAAAATAAAAGCGGGATCAGAGGACATCCTTGCCTTACCCCTCTCACCAACCAGAAACTATCTCCCACTTGCTCTGCTACACAACTTCTTTTCTTAACCTCTCCGATAAAACAGTCACATATACTTTATACAGTGTTGGCATTAGTGTCACTCCTTTATAATCTTTAACCTCCTTTCCTGTGCCTTTCTTCACTATTGGTATCACTACTCCTTCTTTCCATAACTCTGGCCACCCCTCTCCTCCTCATACTCTATCGCACATTATCTATGCCCATTCCTCTAATTCTGTCCCCCCATATTTCCATACTTCATTTGGAATCTCATCTATACCAGGTGCCTTTCCATCTTTCATCATCCCTAGTACCTTGACTATTTCCTCTCTTGCAATGTCCTCCTCATCTGCTTTCCTACCATCTCTCCCTCCTTTCCTAACTTTCCTCTCTACCCCTCCTAGTAATTCCATGAAATATTTTTTCCATTCTCTCATCTCAACATCCTGGTTTACTCTTTTCCTTCTTCTTCTCTCTTTATTTACCACCTTCCAAACCTCTTCTTCCGTCGTAGCCTTCTCCGCTTCTTCTTTCATTTTCTCCCTCTTTTTTTTTTGATCACACAACTCAGTATACTTCTTCTTTTTTCTCCTATATTCATCTCCACTACTTGTCCCTTTTCTTCATTTTCTTAATACCTTTCTCACTTCCTTCTTCTTCTGTTTACAATCCTCATCCCATCCACTTCTATCCCCTCCTTCACTAACTTCTTTTTTGCCTGTGCACTCTAATGCTCCTCTTATTTCTCCTACCATTATTTCCATTTCCTCGTTTAAATTTCCTCCCCCCGTTTTGATCTTCCTGACTTTTTCTTTAAACTGTTCTTTACCTTGCATTGACCAATCCCCTCTTCCTGCTCTTTTCACTTTTGCTTCCTTTTCAGCGTTTTTGTTATCACTCATTTCTCCCTCTGCCGTCACTATTATGGGAAAGTGATCCGAATCTATGTAGTTGCCCACCTCTAGTCTCTTAACCTTCTCTCTTACTTCGTCGTCCACTACCACATAATCAATTACCGTTCCCCTCTTTACTCCTGAACGTGTATATTCCCCTTCCTCATCCCCCTCTATACTTCCCTTTAGGATAAACCATCCCATCTCCCCTAGGCTCTTCAACAACTTCTTTCCCTCCCCATTCAGTATCTTGTCTTTGGATTTCCTTCCTCGCTCTCCATCCCATTCCCTTCCTCCTCTATCTCCTGTTCTCGCATTAAAGTCACCTCCTATTATTAGCCTACTCTCTTGCTTATTTTCTTCTATCAGTTCTCTCATATCCTCCGATTTTTCCTGCATATCACCGTTCACATAAACCCCCACTATCTGCCACCTTTCTCCTCCCATATTTATCTCTTCTACTATTAATCCTTCTTTATGTTCTTTCAACTCTTTTTTATCATTCTCTGTTATACATTCGTTCCTTACTCCCATCACCATTCCTCCCATTGCTCTGCCCTTTTTATTCTTCCGCTTTGCATTTTGAACCTGCCATTTGTAACTTCTTGGTTATCTTCCCCTTACTCTTTCCCATCCCTTTTTATCTAGCCACGTCTCAATCATTACAACTACATCCCATTGTGTCAAATTTCTCATAAACTCCCTATCCTTTCTTTCTAAGCCTGCTATATTCCAGTATCATATCCTCCATTCTTCCCTACTTTCGTTTCTTGTCTCTTTTGGTTTCTCACTATTTCTTATTTCTTTACCTCCTGTTCCTTTCTCTACTAGTTTCCCGGTACCTCATTTTTTACTAAATCTTCCCTGTCCTCATCCCAATTCCACCACACACCTTCTATCTGTATTCTCCCATACTTAACCCATTTTCTTCTTCCTTTTTTTCTTTCCTCTTCCACTATTTTCCTTAACCTATACTACATGTTCCTTTCTACCCATGTCAAATCATCCTCTATTCTCTCCGAGCTTCCATATAACATCCTTTTCTTTGTCATCACTTCTCTCTTATGTTCCCATTCCTTCAGTTTCACTAGTGCCATTCTCTCCCCTCTTCGCTCTTCCCTTCCTACACTTCGCACTCCCTCTATCTCTACCTTAGCATAAATCCTTTTTAGTACTTCTTCCACTCCTTCCCTCAGCTCCTTCCCCTCTAATCTTAGACCCTTTATCACTATGTTTCCTTTTCTTTCTTCTCTCTCTTTTTTTCTAAATTTTGCTCTATTTTTCTCAGCCTTTCCTTCTGCTTTTTCCCACTCTCTCCACCTCCAAACTCACGGTTTGATCTTTCAATTTTGGTTATTCTACCTTCCAACTCCTCTACCTTTTTCTTAGGCTCTTCCTTCTTTTCTAGTCTTTGCTCCAACATCTGCATCCTTTTCTCTAACTTTTCCCTGACTTCTACCCATTTCCTCATTTCTTTCCTAAGTTCGGCCATTTCCTGTCTAATTTCTCTTCTTATTTCCTCCGCCCTTTCCTACTGCTTTTCTTCATACATGCCCATTACTTCTATCATCATTTTGCGCGTTTCTTTCAATCTTTCCTTTTCGATCTGAACTTTATCCTCAGCACTGTCTCTTTCTGTCTCCTTAATTTTCTCATCCATTGTTGGATTTTTCAAGCTTGCCCCTATACCTTCCTTATCTTCACTGCTTCCCCGCTCCTCTCTCTTTCTTTTAAAGAATGCATCAATTGATCCCACGCTTTTCGCCCTCAATCTATCCTTTTCTACTGTTTTACGATACTTTCCCCTTGCCCTCCTTTCTTTGTTCTCCCCTTTCGGTGTACAGAAAACTTTCTGATCTGAATCCCTGCTTTCCTTGCTAGTATTCGATCCGCTAGCCATGAATCCAATTCAAACGATCCCGCCTGCTATCGTTCTCTGTCTCCATCTACCGTCACGTCTACCTGCCCTGCCTTTCTCCCTCTCTACCCTGCCCTGCTACGACACGCTACGACCAATCTGGTCCTCCCACCCTGTCACAAACCTCAAACGCACCTTACCTCAACTTCCACACAAATCTGTCTTGATTCACAAAAATATCCTCACCCCCTTGTCAATCTTTCAATCTCTCAATGAATCCCTCACAAACGAACCCCTCTACACACATCCACAATCCACTCACGTCAAATTTCACCACAATTATCAGAAAAACTCAGCACCAAATTTCACCACTGCAATTCTCCACTGATTTGAGAATCAGTTTTGATCACAAAATTTTGTTATTTTAATTTTGAAATTGCGCTTTAGCTATGATAAAGATAAACCCATCAATTTGATTTATTCTCGATCGCCCAGGCTCGAACGAAACGTGCGGGCAAAAATGGGTTAAATCTTTGACTCGTTTTTGCTCGCAGCGCTTAGGCTAATTCGTTCTTGCGCTGAGATAAATCAACCCACGTAATGGCCAAGCATATCTGTGATGTCATAATTTTTGAAATCTTGGACTGAAAAAACAATAAGAGTGAGAAAAATTAGTCCCAAGTGGTACTTGAATGAGACCACTGTGGGGAACCCAGAATCTTTTCTCTTTGCACTGAAAATAAGAGCATGAAGTTATCCTTTTCAAAAATAGAACTTGAAAAAAAAATAATACCATAAAAGAAATCTCTAGTTTTTATAGTGTAAATATACAAATGGCTATTATATGACTATAATTTGGAAAGGGGGAGTTTAGGTTCACTCCACAGTGTTGATAAATAGCCGTATTCATTCATGTATCATATGAAATATGATAAGAATTACAAATACATTATATTATTATATTTACAAACGGCCCTACCACGCTGAAAGAACCAGTTCTCGTTAGATCACTGAAGTTAAGCAGTTTCGGGCGCGGTTCGTAATTGGATGGGAGGCCATTCGGGAATAATACTACTGCGTGCTGCTGGCGTCGTGGGTGTGGTGAGCCCACACTTGTAGTTCTTTACTACAAAAAACTATCCACTTAGAAACGCTACCCGAATCGAGTAGTGTCACGCCTACTCCGAAAGGTAAATGGCTTAATGGTATACATACATACATACATACATACCCATATAATGAACGATGACCGCCAAAATGAAAACAGAAGTACAGACCACCCTCATTTTCGCAAAGTAGAGAAAAAACTGATTACTGCTTCAGTGAATAATTTGGTTATGAACTGTATCTAAGGAATATTCCATTGCATCATCACAGTAAAAATATATTCATATCTAGCCGTTATCCCACATTTATGTGGAATAACGACCTTATCAGAGTCAAGATTTCTCTCGCAAATAATGATATCATTTTACATTTTTTATCATGATCATTTTAATTAAAACATGCTTATCTCAAATGGAAGATATTGGTTTTATGTAAAAACTGAGTATCGCCAAATTCATCAAGATTCGACGTTTTTCGACTCACTTGTTGAGGAGTAATGGTTTTCACTACGGTTTCTGTCTGTCGTCGGTGTCTTTTCAACACGACGACTTTCGAAGAAAATATCAGTTACTTATTTATTTCACAATGAAGTTCCATAGAGAGTTTCTGGTCTATGTGCTTGTATACCTATATGTCATGGAACAAATAGTGGTATCTGAAAAATTATATCCACATACGCTCATAGTTTAAACAAAGTTTCTAGAAAACAGAGCTTTTTTCCTCTAATTTTATCTCTTCCCAGGCTTCGATATTACAAGAATTAATATGATGAATTCATGTGATATCGCTTGGTGATTTTTTTTCATAAAAGTACCCGACCCGACGTGAATCGGGACTCCCCTCAAAAGTAACGTAGCCGTTGGTTAAATACGGATTTTACGTTTATTCTGCGTTTTTCCGTTTTTTAAAATTACAATAATGAATCAAAAATAATTAAAAATAGCTGTGAATTCTATCTCGTGTGTTTTCACTTTCTTTGTATTTATAATTATATGGTGTTCATTTCACGAGCACTTTACTTCCTGTTAGCAAATGTATTTGCTTCCTCATAGAGGAAGCATTAGTTATTTTTTCCAATAATGGACAAACCAAAGTCTTCATTTTGTTTGATTTAAAAATAGAAATTCACAAAAAATACAAATTTACAAAATAATACGAGAAATTTCTTAATAAAAAGAAAAATCAAATTTCGCATTCGAAATGACAATTTTCCGAGCTGGAAAAGGGAAGGGAAAAGTTCTGTTGCACCCCATCCCTTCCCCAGGTTTATGATTTCTTTACAATAATTGTCAAGATTACTCTATTTGAAAATTTATGATCAAAAAGTCTTTTCTATTCATGCGTCAGTTTCGAATTATGTCGACGAAAAAAGTTTTTCTGTTTAAAACAGATGATTCAAATATTATAAATGAGCATAACTTCCTTAATCCTCGCGTGAAAAAAGTTTGCATGGCTCAAGCATGGAAAAAAACTTGGAAATATATGGCTAAAGCATGGGTCCCGGCTGAATGGTACATGGCTCCGCTTCCCATGCTTAGGGCACGCTAAACACAAATTAATATTTTTAAGAATATGCAAATGTTAGAGAACATGAGCCCGCATTGCGAATTAAAATCTTGGTTTTGCCAATAGGCGACGCATCTCCAAATGGTAAGTCCACTATCCGGGTGCACTCGAACGTGCACCAGGTTGATCAAGACGTCATCTGCAAAAGCTTTTATAAAATTCAAATCATACCAACAGCCAAAATAACTGCAAATGGTCAGTCCACGAACCGGGTGCACTAGATCGGGTACCAGGTAGTTCACCTCAAATCAAAGAATCAACGAATAGTTAGTTAGTTAGTTGTTATGTTCCCAACCCCTGGCGCTCAAGCTATAGAGCCTAATGTGCCACACCTGTGTTCATTCCCAAGGCAGTACTCCGAATCCGGCCATGCTTCACCAACTGGTTTTTTGGTTTCGGTGGGTTTTCGTTGTTATCAACGTTCTGAGATTATACCTCTCAGGTGCCAGGCATACCTATCACACAGTAAACGACATCCTCCTTTGTTGATCAAGCAAAGTGATCCTCACCCACTCTGCCATTCGGCAGCCTCCCTAGCAGGCTAGAGTGTACGGAGCGATGCCTCTGAGGTCATCAGGTAAATTCATAGATTCGAAGCACTGTTCTGGTGTGTTATGTAAGTGTATTTATGTGTTCATTACTCGAAATCGGCCAGCGACCACCGAGAGGAAGTCTATTGGGAAGGTCTGCCTCTACGCAAGGAGATCGCTGACTCATTTTCGAGTCTTCACAGAATCGGCTTCGACCTTCAAGGCTATTCCCCCCGACGTGGAGCCCCCCCCCCCCCCCCTGGTACGATACCAGCTTTTTCTGAAGGGACCTACAGTTTAAGGTGGGTTCCGAACCACCGAAGCCTCGGTAGAATTCTTCACGTTTTCCTTAAATTTCTCTAAATTCACGCCAATTTTACTGAAACCAATTAAATTTTTGTTTCGAATTCATTTGAATTCTTTGAAATTTAGAAGAACATTAGGCACATTAATAATGCACATTAGTCACTTTTCGGGTTAGAAATTAGTCACTTTTGGTCACTTTTTTCAAGTAAATTAGGCTATGCAGTCCCGAGAATAATAAATTCATTATTTATAAATATAAACTTAAAATTGTTTTATTTTATTTATAAGAAATTCTGTATTAAGAATATTACAAGGTTAGAATTCTGATATTTAAATATGAATGGTCAGGGAAAATGAAGAGTTAGAGAAAAATCAGTATTAAGAATGTTACAAGGTTAGAATTCTGATCTTTAAATATGAATGGTTAGGGAAAATGAAGAGTTAGAGAAAAATCAGGGATAAGTCAAGGAATTTTGAAGATGAAGTTTTGCGGACACCCTGTGGAATTATTCCGGATTGGATATTCGTTAATCTATATTATTTAGTTTTGAAGATTTATTCACTTTAAAAGTTAAAAAATTCTGTCATTGACTTGTACCAACATTGGTCCCCACCAAGCAACCGAAAATGTCCTGTTATGAGTAGTCAAGAGTTGCAAAAGTTCTTCATTGGCCAACAAATAATAATAATAATAAGAAAGCATCTAGAGGCGACTGTTCTCACCACCAACACTCACGGCCACTGTGAAAGGATAAAAACTGTAAAGACAAACTGCAAACTACACCATGCTTCTAATTTTGTACCTATAAAATTAGCGCTGAAGATTTCAGACATCGTATTATATTAACTTCTAACATCCTTGTACATCAGTTACTTGACTTCGTCCGTGACCATGATGAAAAACAGGGTTCATCCGAGAACAAGATTGAGAAAAAAATAATAATAATTGAAACAAGGGGTACATGAGGTTTTCATTAAGCCCAGGACTTGGGTAGAAATTGTTTTCATTCATGTGTACTAAATTAGGTTCAAATTCGCGCTTTATTTAATGGCTCTTTGTTTGTCAGGCTTAGACCAAAAGTTAATTTTCTCCATAAGGAAATGAATAATTCATTGCGTTATAAGCTTTTTAATAATGTTGAAGAATTTAGCTTGAGTGATTATTTCCAGGGCTTGGGAAATTTAGAAAAAGGTTGAGTTATTCGGTGACAGTTTAATAAGCTGGAGGGAATTTTCTTCACTTTCTATACCTACACTGCTTTTAACATTAGTATTACATCAACAAAATTTTGTTGGTAGTTTGAGGACAATGCATATAGTTGATTAATTAATCAATTTTCTTTTTTGTTACAGGTAAGTGTGCTGATTACAAGTATTGGATGATGGATTCATCTATGGAATATATCAAACTTCAATGCTTCAAAATCTAGGATGCAAAAAATTTGCTAAGTACAATTACCAGAATTTGGGATTTCAAAGATGGCCAAGTAATTTAGATAAAATATTCATAATAAAATATATAAAGAAATTTTTTTGATGAAGTACCCCATAGAAATTTGTTGAGTAGATTGTAGGTCGCCATTTTAGACAATATACAACTTGGCATTTTGCAAATTTTTACAGGGCACAGCATAAAAAAATGTTGTGTATATTGTATTATGAATATTTTTCCTTGATTATTTTCCCAACTTTAATTTCACAAATATATGTAGTTGTACTTGGCAAACTTTTTGCATATCGTAAATGTTTTTGGCGGAATTTCATATCAGAAAAAAATAATAAGAAGAAATGTAAGCTTAATTAATTTAATTGGAATTAAATTACAAATTTACTAAATTAGACAAATTTAAGTAATTGTTTAGATAATTCTTTAACCAAAACTTCATTTTCTATAAGATCTGAAGGATATCCAGATTCACACCTGTTTCCTCATTATTCTCCTCTTTTTCCCTTTTTTGAAGAAATCCTCATATTTTTTGGTCTATAATTCGTTTTTTTTGGTTGGAAATTTATTTTCTTAACTGAAAATTTAACTAATCAGCTTTTGGTGGAAAATTGATCGTCTTTAGTTGAAAATTTAACCATTGAGTTTTTCATTAAGAATTCATCTTTTTTTGTTGTGAATTCAATTACTTGTTTGAATGTTCAGCTAGTTTGTAGGAAATTAATTTTATTGATTGAAGAATAAACTATTATTTTGAAAATTTGTTTTTTTTTTCTTGAAATAATTTCTTTGACTGAAAATTTACGTTTTTTATTTTTGGTTGAAAATTGGTTTAAAATCGGCCATTCTTAGTTAGGAATTGAACTGTTTGGTGTGAAATTACCGTTTTTGTTGACAATTCAACTGTTTTGTAGGAAATTCATCTTTTTAGATCAAAAATTCAATAATTTGGTTGATTTTTTTTTCATCCTGACTGAAAAATCTTTCTTTGTTGAAAATTTAACCCTTTTATCATGTCATCTTTTTGGTTTGAACGTTCCTTCTTTCGGTTAGAAATATATGTAACTGTTTAACTAAGAATTAATCTGTTTTTGTTTATTATAATTATAATTTCATTATTCATTATTTAAAATTAAAATTTTTTTTTGTTGAATTATCGACTATTACATTTTTTGTTGAGAATCGTTCAAAGTTCAACCCCTTTATTAAAAATCAACTTGTGGATTCTTGTCTTTTTGAATATATTTATTTTACTAATTATGCTATTAACTATACTATATTAATTATACTAAAAATTATGTAGGAATAAAATTGCTTTGCTTTTTAAATATAATAATATGATTAATCGAAATTATGTATCAACCATATAAAAACGCTTGTAATATTTGGAAATATCCTATAAATATTGTCAATTAATAAAGATACAATTTCAACTAACAAGATGAATTCTCAAATAAACTGCTGAATCTTCAACAAAATTTTCAACTAAAAATATCAATTTCCAACCACAAACAGAATAATTAAATTTTCAGTTAATGAAAAATTAATTTTCTACAAAAAAAGCGAAATTTCAACAGAATAGATAAATTATCAACCATATCAAGAGATTGATTAAAAAATAAAATGATGAGTCGTCAACCAAGAAAATAAATTGTAACCAAATAGTTGAACTTTGAAATAAAAAAAATAAATTTTCAACCAAACGAGTTGAATTTTCAACTTAAACAAATTTCAGCTAAAAATTGAGTAGTTAAATTTTGAGTTAAAGAAATTAATTTTTAATTACATAAAAGAATTCGCAACGAAATAGTTTAATTTTCAGCTAAAGAAGCGATTAATTTAAAAAAATTAATTTTCAACTAAAAAAATTGATTTTTCATATAGGAGTTAAATTTTCCACAAAGAAAATAAATTGTAAAAGAAGGGTTGAACTTTCAACCAAGTAATGTATTTTTCCACTAAAAAAGAAAAATTTTCAATCAAAATTCAAACAGTTCAATTTTTAGTTTAAAATAATAATTTATTTTCAAAGATAAAATAAATTTTCAACAAATTAGTTAGATTTTTAACCAAAAAATGACTTTCTAATTGAAGGGTTCAACTTCCAAAAAAGTATGGATGTTTTTTTTGATGAAGTTTTAAATAAAGTTGTGAATCTTGAACCAAGAATATAAATTTCAACCGAATAGTTGAATTTTCAAACAAATGGTTGTTTATCAACACAAAAGATGAATATTTCCAACTGTGAAAGCGATACATTTTCAATCAAATTGTTTAAGTTTCATCTAAAGAAAATGAATGTTTAACCAAAAATACGAATTTCTAACAAAAAAGTTAAATTTGATTTCTTCACTAAAAATTTAAGTATTCTATTCCTGTCCTAAAATTGATCATATTTTTGAGTTGTGCCTGATCATGATGCTATTCCTTTATCTCATAAACAAAGAATTTTCTAGTTTTTTTTTTATAAAATTAATAAATAATATTGGATGACACCTTTTCATGATTCACTAAGGTAAAGACACCAGTGAGTGACATGCGACCAGTAAGTGACACCTTGGATGAATTTTTTTATTTATTGAAAAATTTAATAGAAATCCGAATGTAAATGAAGGCTGGGCAAAAAGTAGAGGGCTCCAGTATTAAATTGCATATAAATATGTCCAGGAAATAATTTTGAAATCAGTGTATAAAAAATATTCAAAAATCGATGCTGCCATCAAGACGCGCGCCTCTCGCTTTTACACTTTTAGAAGTAAGGAGAGCATTCAGCAAGTACGAGCGAGTCTGTGCATTTTCTTTTTTTTTTTTTTTTTTTCAAACAAATAACGTACAATATCAGGCGTGATATTCCAGTAAGTGAATTCATGTGTCGGTAAGAAATTGCCTGGAGGGTAAAGGTTTATATAATGATTCAGTATGCGTAATAATATTCAGCGGTCCGAGAATTCATTAATAAGGGACAGATTAGTAACAGGATCAAGGAAAATGTATTTCAAGGAAAATCAGTAGTATTTGGAGTAAAAAAACGTTATTGCCGTTAACTTCAATGTTTTTTTTTAACCTGTCTTTAACTTTGATGGTCATTCTATTTAACAAAAATCTTTGAAAAGTGTGTTCTTAGAGTGGCGCCTCAGTGCAATCGTTTGCAGGTTAGGGTGTCTAGTGTATCGAATAATAACAGACTCTATACGGGAGTTGAGGCACATGATACTATGCGAGGAAACGTACTTACGCAGTGGATTCAATCAAACCTTGCAAATTATCAATATAATCACGTATGTAATTCGGTACAATCACTCATTATCTCCGATTTTAGATTTACAGAGGTGGTATACCATAACCTCGAAATAATGCACTTGTCAATTTCCAAGAGTTCAACTTGATTTGACATTCAGGCAATTTCTCCGATCGAAATTTCGCGATAATATGCGCATCACTTGATCTAAATATCATTTTTAGGACAATTCCAGTACGCGAAACTATTGGACTGGGAGAACAAAATTGAGATCGAAAGATTCCGCACTCCTGTCGACCGACTTTGTTGACAATCAGACAGCTGACCGGCCATACGGGCCATACGGCTATTTTCTGTTAAGCAAAATTTCAAAGCAGATGCTTGGATATGATTGGTCGAAAGTTCAAGAGCATTTTTAAGCATGATCTTTTTAAATGATGTTTCAATAACAAATCGCCTGCAAGAATTTGAGCAGATGAATTTCCAATTTAGTCCAACAATCTGATTTCTTAAAGCACCCCGTTTTTCCTCAAATCATATTTTCATAAGAGTATACAATCTTTGCATTCGAATACTATCAAAAGTACATAGGTATTGAACGTTTTCTACTCATTTGCTTCATCAAAAACAAACATCAACAATTTTAAGACCTATCACGTGTTTCTCTCACTAAAAGGTTCCAAACTGTCATTCTAAGGTGCACAGGTGTCACCCACCCATCCACTCGTATGAACCACACGAAAAATAAATAATTATTTACAAGCAATGCGGACACTGCAGCCATCATGCTTCTAGTATTAAAAAATAACTACTTCAGTTATAGTTACAAAAAAAAAATGTGACTAAGGCATATACAACAGTGAAAAGTTGAATATTGTACTCTTGAGAACTGACACTGTCACTAACTGGTGTCTTTACCTTATACATTGTCGATAAAAGGATGTACATTTTTCAAAATGTTACCTTGAAATCATATACTCGATAATGTTAATATAATTTTATTTGATATCATAATTTTTTTATAACAAATAATATCACTTATGAATCATTTTTCGCTTGCACAGACTCCTGCGCATTGAATACAAAAGATAATAAAAGCCGGAAAGTTGTTTATCAAATGATAGACGAAAAAGGAAGGAATCAACATTGGTTCATTATTTGCATTTATGTAAAATTTGGAACAATAACAATTTTCGATTAAAACCAATTCTAAAATCAATTGAGAATTGCGTCCTACAATTTATCCTTAACTATACGTTACTTGATTTCGCCCGACTGTGTGTGTCGTTGCGTGTGGATGAGGGTACGTGAACCCACTGAAAAATTAACATCCCTATAAATTATCATACATTGTAGCTAAATAAATAATGAACATTCTGTTGCTAGATAGGGCAATATGGTGTTTTCAAAAAACTACGCGCTCGGGCGTATTCACATCGCGCTTTACGCTCGATTCCTCTAGATCTTTTAACTTCGTGTTCGACTTCGATGAAAGAAAAAGTTTATTTCTAAATATTAGAAAATTATCAAAACCTCTACATATGAAGTGATTGTTAAATTTGTTTTTATTTTAGACTGAAAAGGAAATTTATTTACTCAAGGTTCTATCGACCTTAAGGAACACATTCTCATCCAGATACTCGCGCTTCGCGCTCGATATTTGATTTCAAATTCATTTGAACCTTGCGTTCCACGCTCGGTTCTGTGCACCGTATAATAGAAACAAAAAAGTTTGAGCGCACTTACGGCGCGCGATTTGGGCGTCGCGCTTCGCGATTTTTATTTGATTTCAAATCAAGAATAATTATATAAATTAAGCGACAAATTTTATTAGTTAAAATGTTATTTTAGATTTTCCGTTTTTCAAAAAAGTTATTTTTTTCATTTTGAATATATTCTTACAACGAAAATGGATTTTTCCAAAGTTTTCCAAAAATTTGATTTCTTTTACTGTCAATGTTATTTTCACGAATAAAATAAAAACTACGCGTCCTATCGAAACATGATGGATACAAAATTTGTACCTCTTCTTTGAATGAACAAATGTTGTCTTCGTCATGTTTTTCGTAGCTTGTGTTATTCGTCTAAAAATTTATTTTTTCTATTTTCAATGCTGTTTTTTATGAATAAAACAAAAACTACGCGTCATATCAAAAAGTGAATAATAACAAATTTGTAGATCTTTTTTAGATGCATAATTTTGGTTCAGTCATCTTTTGTCGTATCTTGCATAGTTTCACAGCAAAATGGAATTTTTGATTTCTCATTATTTTGTTGTGCGAACAGAATTTAAATTTTTTATTTTTTTTAAAAATTCAAAAAGTTATTATGAAAATATTGTAAGGTGTTCAAAAATCAACGTTTTTCTTCTCCTGACTTTTTTTCATAACGTGCGTTTTTCGGCTTAAAATGTTCATTTTCGTTTGTTTTTTGGAATTTTGAAAATGCTATAACTCTGGTAATTTTTTTTTTATCTGAAAAAGTCATTAGGATATCTTTTTGCTCTTTTTGCTTACTACTAACAACCGTCCATACAATTTCCAAATCTTCAAAAAAAGTGTTCTCAAAAATTTTCAAAATGTGCTCACTTTTTGAATTTTCATCCGAAATAGCTGGTTAACGAACTTGTTCTTTCTTTTTAGGCCCTAAAAAAGTGTGCCAAAGCACAACCCAATCTGATTATTTTTTCGAAAGTTATCGTGCCTACAGACAGACAGACAGACACCTTGGTAAAAACCTTTTTTTCTGGCTCAGGGGGTCTCAAAACGTGGAGATTGGATGAAAACCGACCAAGTCAAATTTTACATAAAACCAATACCTTCTCATTAGAATGAGAATGTAAAAATTGAATGGCCTTGTGGGGATTAGCAAAAGCTAAAACAAAAGAAGCTTTGATAACCATAATACATTTGCATTCAAATCTTTTTATTTAATTTTGATCCGACTACGGATTACAAAGAATATTATATCTTAGTTTATCTTTTTTCTATTGAATTAATTATACACATACTGTAGACTATCTTCACTGGAAGCAACTTCTTTAAACACACCTGAAAAAAGGTTACGTCTACCTACAGGACATTCCTTCATTTCAATTATAGTCATATCGTCAACTGCACCGCTAATCATATTTATTTTTACTCTCGAATGATATACATCTGCCTTATATATTCCAAGGAGAATTCCAGTATACTCCAGTATTGCAAAAACGACACCTTTGGATGTTGATAAAACAATACATTCTCGGGTTGGCAGCGGCACAAATATACCCTTTTCTTCCCGCAGTTTGATTGGTAAACTGGCAGGAATAACATATCTTCGGAATTCGAATCGCCGGTTCGGATTTTCCTGGGGAATAAGACGAATATATCCAAGTTTTGCAAGTGAATATCCAAGTACTTCTTGAGGAAAAGGCCTGCCCGGAGAAGACCTAGACTGTCTGGCAGGAGAAGAAGAACTAGGATTACGTTCGATGTTGGGATTCCGTTCACACTGTAGAGAATCGTAATTTGCATAAGCTTTGATAAAACCTCTTGAGAAGATTGCTGGACTTTTGCCTACTGGACAATCCCTTATTTCATCTGGAGTCATATTATCAACTGCGCCGCTTATCATATTCATTTTTATTCGCGAACTCTGTCTATCTTTCCTGTAAATTCCACGAAGAGTCCCTCTATCATCCAATATTGCAAGAATGACATCATTGGATGTGGATAATACAATATATTCTTGGGTTGGCACAGGCACATATCTATTCAGTTCTAGTCGAAATTTAATTGGCATACCGTCAGGAATAACGTATTTTCGAAATTCAAATTGCTGGTTTGGATTTGTGCGAGGAATGAGCCGAACATATCCAAGTTCTTCAGTTGTACATCCAAATACTCGATTTGAAGGAAGCCTGCCCAGAGGAGAAATAGATCCGGCATGAAGTGGAGGCTCCTGAGGAGATGTCCGGTCCGGTGAATGTTGTCTGGCAGAAGAAGAACCAGGATTACGTTCGACAATGGGACTCCGTTCACACTGTAGTGAATCGTAATTTGCAGAGGCTTTAATATAACTGTTTGAGATGATTGCTGGACTTTTGCCTACTACACATTCCCTTTTTTCAACTGGAGTCAAATTATCAACTGCGCCGCTTATCATATTTATTTTTATTCGCGAATGATTTCTATCTGTCCTATAAATTCCACGAAGAGTCCCACTATCATCCAATATTGCAAAAATGTCATCATTGAACGTTGATAATACGATATATTCTTGAGTTGGCACGGGCACATATCTATTCACTTCCACTCGACATCTAATTGCCATACCGGCAGGAATAACGTATCTTCGAAATTCAAATTGCTGGTTTCGATTTGTGCGAGGAATGAGCCGGACATATCCAAGTTCTTCTGTTTTAAATCCAAATACTCGATCTGAAGAAAGCCTGCCCAGAGGAGAAATGGATCTGGCATGAAGTGGAGACTCCTGAGGAGAGGTCTGGTCCAGTGAATGTTGTCTGGCAGAAGAAGAACCAGGATTACGTTTGCCGTAAGGATTCCTGCTAGCAGGCGATCTGGACCTGCCACGAATAAGAGCCTCCTCTGGAGAAATCTGGTCAGGGAAATGTTGCTGTCGAGCAGCAGAAGAAGAAGAAGGGCCAGGCTTACGTTTACAATTAGGTTTCTCGTCGGGTTGAAAACTGCATTCTGCAAGAAGAAATAGAAGATTCATAGTTTTTTTTTCAGCACATTTATGTCCAATATCTTTAGCTGAATTGAACGCCTCTTTGCAGTATGCATCTTTCTGATGCTTCAATAAAAATTATTTTTCCTGTTAAATGAACATATATTTTTCTAGAAGACGAGTGCGTAAACGCTTTGACAGCCTTAATGAGACACTATTTACTGCTATACGAAAACCTACATAAAATAAACAGTTTTTCATGTATCCAATTCATTGGAATAATTTTTAACTTAGTTTTCACTGACAAATAACACTTGAGGGGCTGATAGCAAAAGGAGACTAAAAAAGAGTCAGAGCAAAAGCCGGTTGATTGCTTCTCAGCGCAAGCACGAATTAGCCCAAGCACTGCGACCAAAACCGAGTTGAAGATTTAACTCGTCTTTGCCTGTATCGCGTGGAATAACCCATTTTTGCCCGCACTCATATTTCGATTCGTCTCAACGCCAAACCGAACTCTCTCAACAATATTACAGAAGAGTCAATAAAAGTTCTAAAAAACCGAATTTTTAATTTTGCAGTAACAACTGTACACTCCTAAAGTACATCAATGCGGAATTGATGCCTGAAAAGATAGATTGGAAAATTATAGTATATTAAAAAACAATTCGTGATAATTAGTTGAATAATCAATTTCATTTTATTACGCAATATATTTTGCAAATGAGTTATCAATACTATGGTGCCCTAGAAATAATTCGGCTCCCATTGTGTGGAATTGGAAAACTAATATAGAAATAATTGCACGAAAATTATTTCACGGGGATTGGCTGCGATTCCTCACACGATTCGCACTAAATCTCAATAATTTATAGACAAAAACAGTTTGTTTATTGAACTCATGAATGTAATTGAATGCTTTTATATTTCCTCAACAGCTTCTATGAGCCATTTTCGACATCAGTTATTTATGTTGTAATAAATAATGTTTATCCTACGAAATCAACCAAAAATTACTCGGCGATGACACCTGGTTATCATATATTCAGACAGTTAGTAACAATTGATGCTTATTTAAATAAACTTAATCAACAAAACCACTGTTGGGCTATTTTTCGACGCAATAGCTCGGTTTTCTCCACGTAATCAAATTTTAATGAATAATTTATAAACCTTTAGGGACATTTCAATGACAATCGACAGTTATTATTTTTAAGAACAATTTTCTTATAAAATTTGTATTATCTCATGTATTTATGCACTGAAAGGTTCCACTTTTCACCCAGGAATTACCGGCCAATCATTCATAGACGGCTTCTTGCTATTAGTCAATATCAATTGATGACTGTCTAAACAAAATTAATTAAAAAATTCATTTTCTAGTTATTTTCAACATTTCAGCGCTGTTCTTTTAACGCGTAATCAACTCTCAACAACTGATTTTTGAAATTTTTTAAAACACTTGGATAACGATCAATTATATTTATTGTTATGAACGATGTTATTGGGACATTTTTTTCGCCTCAGGCATTTTTTAATGATATTTAGAGGTGGCGCAAGAGCCCCATGAAGTTCAACACTTTTTCCATAAGAGGAAAAGACGTTTTGGTGAATTTTATTCAGAATCCTCAATATTAGCTGAATCAAGTTGAAACTCAACATTGCTTTTCACAACCAGCCAGAGAATACGAATACAATATTACTTTTTAAATACCACCCCCATAAGTCTGTTTTATAAAGTACAAAAAAAAACCCATTAGGGAAAAAATGGCTTTTGCGAGTTTTTGGCGCTGATTATGATTTTTTTGTGTTTTTTTACATGAAGATTGCTTCTAATGAATGAAATACTACTTTATACGGATGAATAGTTGTTTGAATACATTTTTAAAACAATTTTGTATTGTTTTTAGTAATTTTCCCTCTGAACGGAGATAGAAAGTCACGTTTTTTCCGAAAATTTTCCGCTTTTTGTCCAATTTTCAATTGGACGGAAGGAGTATTTCATCAATACCTGTAGTGTGTTTAATAATTAAATAAAGTTTACAAAGTTAATAATTAATTCAATGTAGCGATAATAATTATTCGAAGAAATTATTATTGGTTATAACTATGATCTCTTATAGTAATGCTGGAAAGTCGATTTTTTTTTAATCTTGAGTTTTGCTCTGACTTTTCAGTTATGATAAAATAATAAGTGTACCTCAGCAAGAATCATTTTTTGAATAGTATTTTACATTTTTATTTGAATTATTTTTGCTCTTCTCCCAATGTTTGAAAAAATTAATTCAAACAAAAAAGCTGTCTTACACAAGAAACAAAAACAAAGAATGGAATAATTAGGACTAGGTGGGAGAACTAGGTGTGCAAATGACTTGAACAAGTTTTGTTTTACATATCCGTATTCACGTAAGTATCATATAAAATATAATAAGAATTACAGATACATTATATTATTATATTTACCAATAGAACTAACGATGACCGCCAAAGTGAAAACAAAAGTACAGATCAACTTCATTTTCGAAAAGTAGAGAACAAACTGCTTGATGCTTCAGCGAATAATTTTGTTATTAACTGTATCTAAGGAAAATTCCATTGCATCATCAGAGTGCAAATATATTCATATGTAGCCGTTACGTCACATGTATATATGAAATAACGACCTTATCTGTGTCATATTGATTCTCGCAAATAATGATATCATTTCACATTTTTTATTATGAAATTCAAGAATTTTAAATCAGACTAAAATCAAATTCAAGATTCCATTTAACGTCCAATGATAAGGTCAATGTATAGAATTCCTGAAAATAAAAGAAGAATTCAACGATCAAATTTGGACAACCGCCACAAAATGCTCCTATTGCAATTCCTAAAAAACAAAATAAAAAATTGTTTTCTTTGGACAAAAATAAAAGAAAGGAATGAAAAATGAGAAGGGAACCAAACATATTCTCTTCCTTCTCTTTTTTATTTCTTTCGCCTTTTTGACTTTTATTATTATTAAATCGCAATAGGAAAGCATGCAAAGTATTTACCAACGTTTCGGTGCTCACAGAGCACCCCCATCAAGGCAAGAAAAATGAAAACAGGTGGGAACAGCGACCAAGCAACGAAGCTATTCCTCGATACCTGAGATCTGAATGTGGCTCAATGAGCCAATCCGTCACAAACAAACAAGAAATAAGAGAATGTCAAGACTCATGAAAACTAAATGTAATTAATCATGCTTGAATAACTTCTGTTTAATTTAGCTAAATCAGTTTTCAAATTAATAGAGGACTTATTTTGCTTTTTAATATAAAAAATGTCCATGAATTCTCTCTTTCTCTTATTACTTTCACTCTGTAAAATTTCAATATTATCCCAGTCAAACTCATGGTGAATATCAACGTCCTAAACGAAAATCACTTTTGTGTTCCTCAACCCTATTATTAAGAAGTCTGCCAGTCTGTCCCACGTAAGTCATCTAACAGATCTTGCAAGTGATCTTGTAAACCACATCACCCTTTTAGAATTGATCTAAATGATCTTTACCAAGAGTTATTATTGAATCCATTTCAAATAGTATATGGAAAATAGTATTGATATTAAATTTTTTTAACATGAATTGAATAGTTTTCGAAATTCGACCAAAAAAGGAAGAACAAAAGTATTAAAAGAACTATATCCTCTCAATTCCTTTTGATTATCTGTAGCTAAAATGTTACTTTGTATGTTTTTGATTGGTTGAATTATAATTTTGATACGTTGCTCAATCGGCTTTTTTGGGTAACGATTAGGTAACAATTATTCCTAACAATATTAAAATTCTCTTTGTGAAATGAAATGTGGGACAAACCTAGAGGTCTGTTGACTAAGTTTTTGATTACTGCAATTTTAGTTTGAAAAGGATGAAAGTCTTTTTTATTTGTGTCCGAAGAAACACATTTTTTATTTTGTTTTTCAGGAATTGCAATAGGAGCATTTTGTGGTGGTTGTCCAAATATGATCCTTGAATTCTTGTTTTATTTTCAGGAATTCTATACAGTTTTTATTATGATCATTTTAATTGAGACATTCTTATCTGGAATGGAAAAAGATCTTTATTCCTCCAATTTTATCTCTTTCGAGGCTTCATTATTGAACAAATTAATATGATGAATTCATGTGATATCGAGAATCGATTTTTTTTCATAACGATACCCGACCCGACGTCAATCTGGACTACCCTCAAAGTAACGTAGCCGTTGGTTAAACACGGATTTTACGTTTATTCTGCGTTTTTCCGTTTTTTTAAATTACAATAATTAATAAATTATTATTTGAACAAAAAAAAGCGAATTTTCAACTGAAAAGATCAATTCTAAAATAAAATGATGAATCTTCAACCAAACAAAATGAATTTTTAACCATATAGTTGAATTTTTAACTAAAAAATATCAAGTATTAACCAAAAATGGAAAAGGTGAATTTTAACTTAGAATAATTAATTTTTAACTAAAAAAAAATAATGTCCAAACAAATACTCACATTTTGACCTATATTAAGAGATGAATTTTAATATAAAATGAAGAATCTTCAACCAAGAAAGTAAATTTTCAACTAAAAAATATACATTTTCAATGAAGAATGAAATAGTTAAATTTTCAGTTGAAAAAAATTTTTGCAACAAAAAAATGAATAATAAATTTATCAAAATTTCAACCAAAAAATTTCTTTTTGAATAATAGATTTAATATTCAACCAAGTAGTTGGTTTTTCAGCTAAATACTTAAATTTTTCAACTAAGGAAGATAATTTTTCAACTGAACATAGAATAGTTGAATTTTCAGATAGAAGAATTAATGTTCAAGCAAACAAGGAAACGACTTTTTAACAAACTTGTTAAATTTTTTACCAAAAAATGAATTTTCAAGTAAAGTGATGAATCCTTATCCACGAAAATTAATTACTAACCAAAAAGTGGAATTTTGAACTAAAAAATATCAATTTCCAACCACAAATAGAATAATTAAATTTTCAGTTTAAAAAAAAATTAATTTTCTACAAAAAAAAAAAACGAAATTTCAACAAAATAGTTAAATTTTTAACCATATCAAGAGATCGATTTAAATATAAAATGATGAGTCGTCAACCAAAGAAATAAATTGTAACCAAATAGTTGAACTTTCGAATAAAAAAGATAAATTTTCAACCAAAGAGTTGAATTTGCAAACTGAAAAAAATGTCAGCTAAAATCTGAATAGTTAAGTTTTGAGTTGTAGGAATTAATTTTTCATTAAAAAAAGAATTTGCGACAAACTAGTTTATTTTTCAGCTAGAGAAGCGATGAATTAAAAAAATGGATCTTCAACCAAGGAACTAAATCTGTAACCAAATAGTTGAATTTTCACAACAAAAAAAAAAGATAAATTTCCATTCAAAAATGGAATGGTCAAATTATCAATAAAAAAAATTAATTTTCAACTAAAAAATTAATTTTCCCCATAGAGGGTAAATTGTCAACAAAGAAAATAAATTTTAGAAGAAGGTTTCAACTTTCAACCAAGTAATGTAATTTTCAACTAAAAAAGATAAATTTTGAATCAAAATTCAAATAGTTAAATTTTCAGTTTAAAATAATTGATTTTCAAATAAAAAATGAATTTTCAACAAAGTAGTTAAATTTGTAAGAATAAAAAGACTTTCCAATTCAAGGGTTTAACTTTCAAATAAATATAGTTGTATTTTCAACCAAAGAGATAAATTTTCAAATAAAGTTATGAATCGTGAACCAAGAAAATAAATTTTAACCGGATAGTTGAATGTTCAACCAAATGATTGATTTTCAACCAAAAAGATGAATATTTTCAACAGAGTAGTTGACTTTTGAAGTGAAAACGATACATTTCCAATTAAATAGTTAAGTCTTCAATAAAGAAAATAATTCTTCAACTAAAAAAGGTTGTGGTTAAATTTTTAGTTGAAAGAATTAATATGTAACCGAAAAAAAAAAAATTTTCAACAAAATAGGTATTATATCAAATGACGAATATAAATTTTCAACCAAAAATTGGATAGTATAATTTTCATTTGGAGAAAATTTGATGTAATAAGATTAAAAATACATGTCTCTAAAAAGAGTCCTTCTTTCTGTCAGATTATATTTTTTTGATATAATGAATCATCTGACCAACATTATTCATGAAATTCGAGAAAGTCTTGTCAAAACCTTTAAAATGCGTCGAAATATGATAAAATCATCCTTTACAATTTGATAAAGTCCTTTAAAATTTAATTAAGATTTTTTAAATCTCTTAAACTTAAAAGCTTTGCAGCATAAGGAATCTTTTCATCTGAAATCGCGAGAAATCGTATGAAATCTTTAGAAAACGCTTAAAATAACTTAAAATAATAAGGATATTCTGTAATCATCGAAAACCTATCAAATTTCTCCAAAAAATTTACAAAACGTTCAAAACCTACTTCACACTATCAGGCGATAATAAATTTTTTTGGAGATCAATCTTTTCAGACGAAAATGCAACTATTAAATTTTCCATTGAAAATTCATTTTTTTGTTTGAAAATTCAATTAATTGGCTGGAAAGTACACTACTTTGTTGAAACTACATTTTGTTGGTTGAAGTTGAAACTATTTTGTTGGAAATTCTTTTTTTTTTTTTGGTCTTTAGGGTTGCGGGTGCCCCGGGCCGCTCAAAATGTGAGGGCCCTTCAGCGGACTCAAGAAATGTTATTCCTCGCTGGCTTTTAAAAGAACAGAAAAAAATTTCATCGAAGTAGGAGCCGATGCAGAAGTTTGTGCATTTTGTAGTGTTTTGTGGGGCCCCCCGAAGCCGGAACTCAATCCGTTGAAGCAACGAGGAATCGAGAGACTAATGTGAAGAGAGTACGCGAAAAAAAATAAAATCAGAAGGAAACTGGTTAAGTGAGAAGCTGAAGGCTTTGTTTGAAAATCGTGATTTATTTTGAATGCAAAGAGAAAGGCAGCGCGGTGCAAGCTGCGCTTCTGAAAATCGAAGATCGACTGATGTTTGAGTCGAGCGAGTCGCTCCCGGTGCAGTGGCTGGGCACTAGGGTGGTCCAAAAATGCATTGGAAAAATTTTTTTTCGAATTTTTATCGGGACACCCCCCAAATTTGTTCGAATCCGCACAAAAATAAATGCGTTTTTTTTGTTTTGAA
>CAKNXH010060788.1:81214-127282 GCA_932178445.1 Andricus quercusramuli | reverse complement strand
TTTTTTTCTTTCCCCGTCCGTATGGACGGGCTCACAGCTTGGAGAAAGCTTGTGAAGGGGGAGATCAAGCGAGTCTACCTCCCGCCGCCGACGAGCCAGAAGAACGTCCCGCGGTATATGCAAGCGTTTGACGCTTGGCTCGAGGAACGCGCAAGGGAACGCGCCGCTGCCGAGACCAAGAGACCCGCTTGACTGTCTCTCTCTCTCTCTTCCCCTCTCGTACGAGGGACAGCGATTGCCGAGCAACTAACAACTCACACTACGCACGGTGATCTCCCCCCCCCCCACCCCCCCACACAGGCTCAATAGCTTGGGTAGAAAACAATTTGAGAATTCGTGATCAAAAAGTCTTTTCTATTCATGCGTCAATTTTGAATTATGTCGATGAAAAAAGTTTTTCTGTTTGAAACAGATGATTCAAATATTATAAATGAACATAACTCCCTTAATCTCCAATCAAGTGTATGCATATCATAGATCATTCGATTTGCCTCGAATCAACGAATCTGTTCTGTTGTTGCATCAATTTTGAATTATGTTACTGAAAAAAGTTTTACTATAAAAAATCGTGTTTTAAAAATTATGCATTACCATAGCTTCCTTACTCTTCAATAAAATGTATCAATGCTATGGTTCAACTCTCACCCAAATATTGTCAATTAATAAAGAAAGATTTCAACTATAAATAATGAATACTCCATTTTTTCAGTTGAAGAAATTATTGTTAAAACAACAAAAAAACTAATTTTCAACTACAAAAGATGAACTCTCAATTAAAATGACGAATCTTCAACAACAACAAAAATGAATTTTTAACCATATAGTTGAATTTCTAACTAAAAAAGATCAATGTTTAACCAAAAATGAAATAGGTACATTTCAAGTTAAAATAAATATTTTTCAACTAAAAAAAATAATTTCCAAACAAATTGTTAAATTTTGACCTATATTAAGAGATGAGTTTTAATATAAAATGATGAATCTTCAACCAAGGAAATAAATTTTCAACTAAAAAATATGCATTTTTAATAATAAATAAAAACGTTAAATTTTCAGTTGAAAAAGAAATTAATAACAAAAAAAAAAGATTAATAAATTTGTCCAATTTTAAACCAAAAAGTGACTTTTTAATCAACAGATTTAACATTCAACCAAGCGGTTGATTTTTCAACTCAATACTGAAGACAGAACAGTTGAATTTTCAGATAAAAGAATTAATGTTCAACCAAACAAGAAAACGACTTTTTAACAAACTTGTTAAATGTTTAACCAAAAAATGAATTTTCAAGTAAAGTGATGAATCTTCATCCACACAAATTAATTATTAACCAAAAAGTGGAATTTTTAAATAAAAAATATCAATTTCCAAACAAGAATGGAATAATTACATTTCCAGTTAGAAAAAAATTAACTTTTTTCCAAAAGAAACAAAATTTCAACAAAATAGTAAAATTTCTAACCTTATCAAGAGATGAATTTGGAAATAAAAAGATGACTCGTCAACCAAGAAAATGAATTGTAACGAAATAGTTAAACTTTCAAATAAAATAATGTTTAAAAGAAGGGTTCTACTAAATAGTCGACATTTTAAATAAGAAATGTAATTTTTTTCTTGAAAATGGACTAATTGATTTTACAATTAAAAGAATTATTGTTCAAGCAAACAAAGAAAGGAATTTTTATCAAAATAGTTAAAAATAAAGTTAGGAATTTTTAACCAACAAAATTAATTCTTAACCCAATAGTTGAATTTTCAATCAAAGAGATGAATTTTCAATGACGTATTTTTACCAAAATACATACATTTTCAATCAATTAATTTAATTTTTAACTAGAAAGATCAATTTTCAACTCAATAGTCGCATTTTCAACTAAAAGCAAATAAATCTTTAAACAAAAGTGGAATATTTAAATTTCCAGTGAAAAAATTAATTTTCAACTAAAAGACGCATTTTCAACAAAGTAGTTAAATTCTAAAAAAAAAATTAACAAGTGTTCAACATTCAATTAAGTTGTTTAATTTTCAATCAAATAGTTAACTTTTGTATTGAAAACGATACATTTTTATCCAAAAATGGAATAGTTAACTTTGCAGTTGAAAGAATGAATGCTTGACCAAAAAAAGAAAAGATTTTTCAACCAAATATTTAAATTATCAACCGGTAAAGATGAATTCTCAACGAAAAATGTAATAGTCAGTTGATATTTTAACAAAAAAAAAAAGGATTTATTGAAGATAGAAATTAAAAGAAGAGAAAAAGGTTGACTATTATGTTGAATTTTTAAGCCAAAAAGACAGATATTCCACAAAACAGTTGAATTTCCAACCAGTAAATATGATTTTCTTCAAGAAATTTGATTTTCAACCAAATAGTTGAATTTTCCACTAAGGAATATACGTTTTTTACCAAAAAAGGAATGTTACAATGAATGTTATAAGTTTTTTATTACAAACAATATTACTTATGAATCATTTTTCCCTTGAACATACTCCTGCGCATTGAATCCAAAAGATAATAAAAGTCATAAGTTGTTTACCAAATGATGGACAAGAAAGGAAAGATTCAACATTTGCTCATTATTTTCATTAATGTAAAATTTTGAATAATAAAACTTGAAGAATAGCTTCCACATATCAGTTGTAAATCCAATAACAAAATTTTCGATTAAAACAGATTCTAAAATTAATTGAGAATTCCGTCCTACAATTTATCGTTAACTATGTTATTTGATTTCGCCCCACTGTTGTCTGTCGTTGCGTGTGGATAATTAGGGTACGCGACTGCACTGAAAAATTAATATTCAAATAAATTATACACCGTAGCTTAAGAAATAATGAAAATTCTGTTAGTATTTAGCGCCATATGATGTTTTCAATAAACTCGCGCCTGAAAACTCAAAATCATGTAATTCTGAATTTTCAATATTCAAATAAAAAAATTTGAATGGCCTTGTGGGGATTAGCAAAATATACAACAAAAGAAGCCTTGATAACCATAATAGATTTGCATTTAAATCTTTTTATTTAATTTCGATCCGACTACGGATTACAAAGAATATTATATCTTAGTTTATCTTTTTTATATTGAATTAATGATACACATAATGTAGGCTATCTTCATTGGAAGAAACTTCTTTGAACACACTTGGAAAGATGTTCCGTCTGCCTACAGGACATTCCTTCATTTCAAACAGTGTCATATCTTCAACTGCACCGCTTATCATGTTTATTTTTATTCTCGACTTATAGCTATCTGTCTTATATATTCCAAGAAGAATTCCAGTATACTCCAGTATCGCAAAAACAACACCTTCGGATGTTGATAAAACAATATATTCTCTCGTTGGCACGGGGACATATATATACCTTTCTTCTCGCAATCTAATTGGTAAGCCAGCAGGAATAACATATCTTCGGAATTCGAATTGCCGGGTCGGATTTTCCTGGGGAATAAGCCGAATATATCCAAGTTTTGCAAGTGGATATCCAAGTATTTCTTGAGGGTAAGGTCTGCCCGCAGAAGACCCAGACTGTCTGGCAGAAGAAGAAGAACTGGGATTACGTTCGACATTGGGATTCCGTTCACACTGTAGTGAATCGTAATTTGCATAAGCTTTAATATAAGATCTTGAGAAGATTGCTCGACTTTTGCCTACTGGACAATCCCTTTTTTCATCTGGAGTCAAATTATCAACTGCGCCGCTTATCATATCTATTTTTATTCGCGACTTATCTGTCCTATAAATTCCCCGAAGAATCCCACTATCATCCAATATTGCAAAAATTTCATCATTGGATGTTGATAATACAAAATATTCTTGGGTTGGCACTCGCACATAACTATTACGTTCTGCTAGAAATCTAATTGGCAAACCGGCCGGAATAACGTATTTTCGAAATTCGAATTGCTGGTTTCGATTTGTGCGAGGAATAAGCCGAATATATCCAAGTTCTTCTGTTGCACATCCAAATACTCGATCTAAAGGAAGCCTGCCCAGAGGAGAAATGGATCTGGCATGAAGTGGAGGCTCCTGAGGAGATGTCCGTTCAGGTGTATGTTGTGTGGCAGAAGAAGAACCGGGATTACGTTCGACATTGGGATTCTGTTCACACTGTAGTGAATTGTAATTTGCAGAAGCTTTAATAAAACTTCCTGAGAACATTGCTGGACATTTGCCTACTGCACAATCCCTTTTTTCATCTGGAGTCATATTATCAATTGCGCCGCTTATCATATTTATTTTTATTCGCGAACTATTTCTATCTTTCCTGTAAATTCCACGAAGAGTCCCACTATCATCCAATATTGCAAAAATGTCATCATTGGATGTTGATAATACAATATATTCTTGGGTTGGCACGGGCACATACCTATTCCGTTCTACATAAAATTTAATTGGCACACCGGCAGGAATAAAGTATCTTCGAAATTGAAATTGCTGGTTTAGATTTGTGCGAGGAATAAGCCGAACATATCCAAGTTCTTCTTTTGTACAACCAAATACTCGATCTGAAGGAAGGCTACCCAGAGGAGAAACGGATCTGGCATGAAGTGGAGGCTCCTGAGGAGATGTCCGGTCAGGTGAATGTTGTCTGGCAGAAGAACAACCAGGATTACGTTCCCCTTTAGGACTCCTGGTAGCAGGCGATCTGGACCTGCCACGAAAAAGAGCCTCCCCTGGAGAAATTAGGTCAGGCAAATGTTGTTGTCGAGCAGCTGAAGAAGAAGACGGACCAGGATTACGTTTACTATGAGGTTTCTCGTCGGGCTGAGAACTGCATTCTGCCAGAAGAAATAGAAGATTCATTTTTTTTTGTTCAGCACATTTATGTCTAATATCTGTGGCTAAATTCAACGTTTCTTTGCAGAAAGCATCTTTCTGATGCTTCAATAAAAACTATGTGCAATAATTTTCAATCGTAAAAACACCCCACCACACATTTTTCCTGTCAGATAAACATATATTTTTTGTAGAAGACGAGTACGTAAACGCTTCAATAACTTTAATGACAAACTATTTTCTGCTATACAAAAACCTCCATAGAGTAAACAGTTTTTCATACATCCAATTCTTTGGAAAATTTTTTCACTCAGTCTTCACTGTCAAATAGCACTTGAGGGGCTGATTGCAAAAGCAGACTAAAAAAAGAGTCGGAGCAAAAGCGGGTTGATTATTTCTCAGCGTAAGAGCGAATTAGCCCAAGTGCTGCGAGAAAAAACGAGTTGAAAATTTAACTCGTTTTTGCCCGTAGAGCGTGAACCAACCCATTTTTGCTCGCACTCAAATGTCGATTCGGTTCAACTCTAACCGAACTCTCTCAACCATGATACAGAAGAGAAAAAAACGTTCTCAAAAATCTAATTTTTAATTTTGAAGAAACAACTGGATACTTCTAAAGTACAGCAATGCTGAATTGATGCCTGAAAAGTTAGATTGGAAAATCAAATTATATTAAATAAATTAGTGATATTTATTTGAGAAATCTATTTCATTTTAAAACGCAACATATTTTGCAAATGAATGATCAATACCATGGGGCCCTAAAAATAATTCGGCTCCCATTGCGTGGAATGGGAAAACTAAAATAGAAATAATTACACGAAAATTGTTTCACGGGGAGCGGCTGCGATTCGTCGCATGATTCGCACTAAATTTCAACAATTTATAGACAAAAAAATTATTTTTTATTGAACTGATGAGTGTTATTGATTTTTTTTATATTTCATAAACAGCTTTTATGAGCCATTATCGACATCAGTTATTTATGTTGTGATAAATAAAGTCTTTTATACGAAATAAACCAAAAATTACTTTGCAATGACACCCATTTATCATATATTTAGAGAGTTAATAACAATTGATGCTTATTTAAATAAACCTAATCAACAAACTCATTTTGTCCTATTTTCCGACGCACTAGTTCGTTTCTTCCCACGCAATCAAATGTTATTAACTAATTTATAAACCTTTAGGGACATTTCAATGACAATCGATAGTTATTATTTTTCAGAAAAATTTTTTCATTTTGTATTATCTCACGTACTTGTGTACTAAAAAATTTCACTTTTTACCCAGGAATTAACAGCCAATTATCTATCAACCATTTCTTGCTATTAATATATATAAATTGATGATTGTTTAAACAAAGTTAATTTAAAAATGCATCTTCTGGTTATTTTCAACATTTCAACGTTGTTCTTTTAACGCGTAATCAACTCATAACAACTACTTTTTAAAATTTCTAAAAACACTTGGATAGCGATCAATTATCTTTATTGTTATGAACAATGTTATGAGGACGTGTTTTTCGTCTTAGACATCATTCAACTAAGGATTATTATTATTTTTAATGATAATTGAAGTTAACAAAGTTATCTGTTTGAACAGTTTATTATTATTATCATTAATATTTAGTTTGAATAATGCCAGAAAGATGCGATTTTGTCTTAAATTTGCTACTATTTGTCTACTTTTCACATAGGGTGAGTTAATCATTAATTCAATGTAGCAAAAATAATTAATTGAAGAAATCATTATTGTTTATAACTATCTTCTTCTTTATTCATGCAATATAGTTGCGGGTTTTTCTGAAATGTTTAACTTTTTATGCACTTTTCACTGAGTAAAGTAGTAAATAATGCAAGCTAACAATCATAGTTGCTTCAACAATTTATAATTGTTTATTACTATCTTCGCTCAGATAAAAGCTAAGTAGTTGCTGTTTTTTCTGAACTCTTACACTTTCTGTCCTTTTCTCACTTAGTGAGGTAATAATTAATGGAAGTTAATAAACATGCTTATTTAAACAATTGATTATTAGTAGATTTAATACTTTCACAGTGATTCATTGTAATAAATTTAAATTTAAAATTTTTCGGTTTTTTAAACGTGTGCGAAACTATGAATTTTGCCGATCAACTCTTTTTCAAAAAATCCGGGAGGACACAAAGCCGAATTGGATTGGTATTATATCCATTGTCCCTATTGATGTTATTAGGGTGTTTTAAGATTTCGATTGCTTCTCTATGTTTCCTTGGAAGTTTATTGTACGTTTTTGCGATGACGGTTGTTTTGTTAAATAAAATGCTATGCCAATATAGACTTTACCACAAGAACAAGGGATTTTATATACTATCGGATCACTGAAAGGTTATTTCTTATCTTTAGGGTTGTTTAGAAGTTGTCCTACTTTTTCAGGTGGCTTAAATATAGTTTGGATATTGTGTTGGTTGAGCATTCTTCCTATTTGTTCTGGGATACCTTGAATATAGGGTGGGATTGTGGTCGTTTTTCTCTCTCTTTCTTTAGTAGGTTGTATTGACTTGTTTTCTTGAGTGTATTTTCTTATTGCTTTATTTATTTGTTTGTTGGATCGTTTTTTATTTGGATTTGTTTAACGTTTTGTACTTTCTGCTGTACGTTATATTTTTTCTGTTATGGAGACAGCTCTGTATACAAGGGAGTTGATGACCGATTGCTTTTGAGATGGGTGGTGTTGGGAGGAGGCATGCAGGTATCTGTTTGTATGAGTGGCATTCTGTAAACTTAATGTCCTAATGTGTTACCGGATCTTTTATAAACTAGTACGTCCCAGAACGGTAATTTTTCGTTTTGTCCAATTTCCATAGTGAACTGGATATCAGGGTGTATTTGATTGATGAAATCGAAAAATTTGTTTAGTTCGTCTAGTCCATGTCTCCAGATGACAAAAGCGTCGTCAACGTAACGACACCAAAATACCGGTTTAAGCTTGGATTTGTTGAAGATTTTAGTTTCTAGATTTATTTTCCATAAAAATGTTGGCTATTACAGGTGAGATTGGACATCCCATTGCTGCTCCTGAGATTCGTTCGTGCTAGGTTGTGCTAGGTAGGTAGTCCTAGGTTGTAAGTTGGTGAGTTTATTGCGCTGACGATCGGTCTGAGTGGGATTTTGTTTTTGTGAATTTTTGGGAGTCCGTAAAGTTTTGGAGACATGGGATCAGTAGGTTTTAATTCAAATATTGTATCGCTGTCAAGATTTGAGTCTTTTAGGAGGCTTTTTGTTTTTCTGGCTATTGTTTTTGTGGGGTCTTTTTTGAGTTTTTTATATGTATCGTCAGTAAGAAGGTCCAGGATCTTGTTGCTATAGTCTTCTTTATTCATTATTACTGTTGTGTTGCCGTTGTCTGCGGGTAATATTATGATATCTCTATTCTGATTGAGTCCTTTCATAGCTGTTTCTTCTTGTTTTGTTAAGTTTGAGGAGGGAAGTTGGGCTTCGCGTAAAATGTTGGCTGTCCTACATCGTATGCAATTTGTTTTTCGGGTGGAAGGGTATATATTGTGGATTCCAAATTACTGATAATTTCTTCTTTTGGGATTTTGGAGGTAGCGACTGCAAAATTATGTCCTTCAGATGAGGCTGAACTTATTTCATTGCTGAGAGGAGGATGGTTAGAGATGTTTTTTATAGTATTAATGGTTGGTACGTGCTTTACTGGAAGTAATTTTTCAAATTTTACTTTTTGTTGCTGAGTGCAAAAATCTTTAATTCGTTGGGATTGGTCAAATGATATGATTGGTATAATAATATCGATTGGTTTGGATTTAGATGTTCCCAAATGTATTTGCAACTGTGAGAATTTTGGGCCGATGTTATTGTCTCTATACCGTTTTAAGAAAGCTAAAGATGTTCGTAGCTTAGCTTGAGAAGACCTGAGATTATTAAAAGTGTTAGTTTTAGTAAGAAAACTCTCTCCGTAAAGTTTTTTAAACAATAGATTTAATACTTTCAAGATGATTCATCATAATAAATTTAAATTAGAAACTTCAAATTTAAAGATTTTTCGGGATTCAATTTATTATTTGTTCATAACTGAAAAGGAAAAGCAAATTCAACATTTTCTGTAAAAACCACAACTTTCTAGCACTTATATGAGAGACGATAGTTATGAATGATAATTCATTGTTCAAACAACAATTTTTATTAACTTGCATTAATTATTAGCTCACTAAGTGGAAAGTGGGCAAAAAGTTAAGAATTTTAGAAAAAACCGCAACTATCTGGCAATAATTATTCAGTCACTCCAAGGGGAAAATACACTAATAGTTAAATTATTATATGTGCGTATCTTTCGAGTGCTATTCGTAGGAATCGACTTTAAGTGCCGCTTTTCAGGTTCGTAGGGATGTAATGGCCAATTATATCTATGACGCCATAGTTTTTGACACCATAGACTGTAAAAACAATAAGAGTGAGAAAAATTAGTCTCAAGCGGTACATAAATGAGACCACGGGTGGGAACACAAAATCGTTTCTTTTTGCAGTGAAAATAACAGCATGAAGTAATCCTTTTCAAAAATAGGACGTAAATAAAAATAATACCGTAAAAAAAGTAACTTCTACTTTTTACAGTGTAAATTTGAAAATGGCTATTATATCACTATAAGCTGGAAAAGGGGAATTCAGGTTCGCTCCACAGGCCTGATAAATAGCCGTATTTATTCATGTATTATAGGAAATATAATAATAATTACAGATATATTATTATATTTACCAATAGAATTAACGATGACCGCCAAAGTGAACACAAAAGTACAGACCCTCATTTTCGCAAAGTAGAGAACAAACTGATCAATGCTTTAATGAAAAATCTGGTTATTAACTGTATCTAAGAAATATTCCATTGCATCATCAGAGTACAAATATATATAAAGAAGTAGCCGTTATCTCACATTTATGGCAAATAACGACCTTATCAGATTCAACATTGCCTCTCGCAAATAATGAAATCATTTTTTATTACGATCATTTTAATTAAGACATTCTCATCTCAAATGGAAACAGACGTTTACTCCTCCAATTTTATCACTTAAGAAGCTTCACTATCACGCAAAAGTAACGTAGCCGTTGGTTAAACACGGATTTTACGTTTATTCTGCATTTTTCAGTTTCTTTAAATTACAATAATGAATCAAAAATGATTAAAAATAGCTGTGAATTCGATCTCGAGTGATTCCACTTTTTTTCTATAGTAAAATATTGAAAAAAAGTAATATTATATATTAATATTGAATATTAATCATTTTTATTATGAAATATGAAATATTTTTTATATGTTGCTTATTTCACGAGCACTTTGCTTCCCGTTAGTAAATGTATTTCCTTCTTCATAGAGGAAGCATTAGTTATTTTTTCAATAATAGACAAACCAAAGTCTTCATTTTGCTTAATTTAAAAATAGAAAGTTACAAAATAATACAAACAATTTTTTAATAAAAAGATAAATCAAATTTTTTATTCGAAATTATAATTTTTCGAGCTGGAAAAGAGAAGGGAAAAGTTTTGTCGCACCCTATCTTTTTCCCAGCTTTCTTATTTCTTTTCAAAAATTGTCAGCATTACTCTATTTGAGAATTTATGATCAAAAAGTCTTTTCTATTCATGCCTAATCTTCAATAAAATGTATGAATGCTATGGTTCAACTTTCGACCAAATATTGTCAATTAATAAAGATAAAATTTCAAGTAGAAATAATAAATACTTATATTTTACAGTTGGAGAAATTATTGTTTGAACAAAAAAAAGCGAATTTTCAACTGAAAAGATGAATTCTAAAATAAAATGATCAATCTTCAACCAAACAAAATGAATTTTTGACTAAAAAAAAATCAATGTTTAACCAAAAATGGAATAGGTGAATTTTAAGTTGGAATAAATAATTTTCAACTAAAAGAAAATAATGTCCTAACAAATAGTTACATTTTGACCTATACTAAGAGATGAATTTTAATATAAAATGAAGAATCTTCAAACAAGAAAGTCAATTTTCAACTGAGAAATTCAAATTTTTAATAAAAATAGTCAAATTTTCAGTTGAAACGAAATTTTTTTGAAAAAAAAAAATGATTAATGAATGTATCCAAATTTCAACCAAAAAATGACTGTTTGATTAATATATTTAACATTCAACCAAGTAGTTGCTTTTTCAACTGAATACTTAAATTTTTCAACTAACAAAGTTAATTTTTCAACTAAAATTAGAATAGTAGAATTTTCAGATGAAAGAATTAATGTTCAACCGAACAAGGAAACGACTTTTTAACAAACTTGTTAAATTTTCAACCAAAAAATGAATTTTCAAGTAAAGCGATGAATATTTATCCACGAAAATTAATTACCAACCAAAAAGTGGATTTTTCAACTAAAAAATATCCATTTCCAACCACAAATATAATAATTAAATTTTCAGTTAGAAAAAAAAATTAATTTTCTACAAGAAAAAAACGAAATTTCAACAAATTAGTTAAATTGTTAACCTTATCAAGAGATCGATTTAAAAATAAACTGATGAGTCGTCAACCATGAAAATAAATTGTGACCAAATAGTTAAACTTTCAAATGAAAAAGATAAATTTTCAACCAAAGAGTTGAATTTTTAACTAAAAAAATTTCAGCTAAAAATTGAATAGTTAAATTATGAGTTGAAGAAACTAATTTTCAATTTAAAAAAGAATTTGCATCAAAAAAGTCTAATTTTCAGCTAAAGAAGCGATGAATTAGAAAAAATGAATCTTCAACCAAGAAACTAAATCTGTAATCGAATAGTTGAATTTTCAAAAAAGAAAAAAAATAGAATCAAATATGGAATAGTCAAATTTTCAACAACAAAAAATTAATTTTTAACCAAAAAAATGAATGTCCAACAAAATATTTAAATTTCCAAACAAGCTAAGACATGCATTTAAAAATAAGATGAATCTTGAACCAAGGAAATGAACGTTTGACCATATAGTTGAATTTTCAATTAAAGTGATAGATTTTAAACGACGGATTTTCACCAAAATATATACATGTTCAACCAAACTAATTTAACTTTTAACTCAGTAGCCGCATTTCATCTAAAAAAGATAAATCTTCGAAAAAAAGTGGAATTATTAATTTTCCAGTCGAAAAATGATTTTTAACTAAAAAACAAATCTTCAACAAAGTAGTTGAATTCGAAAAAAAAATTTCAACCAAAGAGTTGAACATTCAATAAAGTTGTTAAATTTTTAATTAAAATGGTTAACTTTTCTATTGAAAAAAATTAATTTTCAACTTAAAATGGAATAGTTAAATTTTCAATTGAAAGGACGAATGCTTAACCAAAAAAGAAAACATTTTTCAACGAAATAATTAAATTATCAACCGGTAGAGATGTAATTAGATTAAAAATACATGTCTCTAAATAGAGTTATTTTTTCTGTCAGATTATATTTTTTTTACATAATGAATCATCTGAACAACATTATTCATGAAATTCGAGAAAGTCTTGTCAAAACCTTTAAAATCCCTCGAAATATTATAAAATCATCCTTTAAAATTTAATAAAGTCCTTTAAAATTTAATTATGATTTTTTAAATCTCTCAAACTTAGAAGCTTCGCAACATAAGAAATATTTTCAATGTCTGAAATCCAGAGAAATCATAAAATATTTTGAAAACGCTTGAAATAACTTTTAAATAATTAGGATATTCTGTAATTATCGCAAACCTATCAAATTTGTTAAAAAATTTACAAAACGTTCAAAAACTACTTCACACTACCAGGGAATAATAAATTTTGTTGTAAATTTATCTTTCTTGTTTGAAAATTCAATTAACTGGCTGAAAATTACACTACTTTCTTGAAGGATAAACAGGTAGCTTGGAGTGAGAGAGAGGAAGAGAGAGCCCAACGGGACAGAAGGATGGCGCGAGTCGGTCCCTGGCTAGTTCTGTCTAGCAGGGCGGTTGGCGTTGGCCCAAAGGGTCAACGCCGTCCTTACGAAAAGGGATTTAATCGGTCGAGAACGGAGACTAACCCGTCGGCCAGAATCCGCTCAACCTGTTGGAAGAGAGGCACCACAACGCTAGCACTGTTCACTAAAATTTCCTGGAGAAACCGTTGATGAAAGGGACACTTTCATCCGGATGGCACACACACATTGTAGGAATTTGCGCTATTTCTTTGCGAATTGTCAACTGGACCACACACTGAAGATCGAATCCAAAGCCGGAACACGAACTGCTGGACCACCGAGGAATTACACCGAAGCTGGAACTCAATCCATTGAAGCAACGAGGAATCGAGAGACTAATGTGAAGACAGTACGCGAATAAAATAAAATCAGAATTGAAACTGGTTAAGTGAGAAGCTGAAGGCTTTTTCTGAAAATCGTGATTTATTTTGAATGCAAAGAGGAAGGCATAGCGGTGCAAGCTGCGCTTCCGAAAATCGAAGATCGACTGATGTTTGGGTCATGCGAGTCGCTCCTGGTGCGGTAACTGGGCACAGAGCTCTCTCTGGCGGTGGGAAACGGCTACGGACCCGCTGATTGGCTGAGACCTCGGCAACGAAGTCGCAATCAAGCAGTGGGGGACGCCTGCCTAGGTCCTACTACCACCGGCCTCAGTGCGTCGGCACCGTGATGCGAATTATTATAAAAGTTATAACTAGAAATTAAAAATATAAATAATCTTTTTATTTCATTTTGATCCCACTATGGATTACAATGAATATTACATCTTAGTTCATCTTTTTTCTATTGAATTAATGATACACATACTGTAGACTATCTTCATTGGTCGCAACTTCTTTAAACCAACGTGGGAAGATTGGGTGACGTCTGCCTACAGGACATTCCTTCATTTCAATTATGGTCATATCGTCAACTGCACCGCTTATCATGTTTATTTTCACTCTCGAATGATATACATCTCCCTTATATATTCCCAGAAGAATTCCAGTATACTCCAGTATTGCAAAAACGACACCTTTGGATGTTGATAAAGCAATATATTCTCGAGTTGGCACGGGCACAAATATATCTGTTTCTTCTCGCAATTTGATTGGTAAACCGACAGGAATAACATATCTTCGAAATTCGAATTGCCGGTTCGGATTTTCCTGGGGAATGAGCCGAATATATCCAAGTTTTGCAAGTGCATATCCAACCACTTCTTGAGGAAAAGGCCTGCCCGGAGAAGACCTAGACTGTATGGCAGAAGAATAAGAACTAGGATTATGTTCGACATTGGGATTCCGTTCACACTGTAGTGAATCGTAATTTGCAGAAGCTTTAATAAAACTTTTTGTGAAGATTGCTGGACCTTCGCCTACTACACAATCCCTTTTTTCATCTGGAGTCAAATTATCAACTACGCCGCTTATCATATTTATTTTTATTCGCGAATTATATTTATCTTTTCTGTAAATTCCACGAAGAGTCCCACCATCATCTAATATTGCAAAAATGTCATCATTGGATGCTGTTCATACAATATATTCTCGGGATTGCACGGGCACATACCTATGTGGTTGTACTAGAAATTTAATTGGCAAACCAGCAGGAATAACGTATCTTCGAAACTCAAATTGCTGGTTAGGATTTGTGCGAGGAATGAGCGGAATATATCCAAGTTCTTCTTTTTTACATCCAAATACTTCATCTGAAGGAATCCTGCCCAGAGGAGAAATGGTTCTGGCATGAAGTGGAGGCTCGTGAGGAGACATCCGGTCAAGTGAATGTTGTCTGGCAGAAGAAGAACCAGGATTATGTTCTACATTGGGATTCCGTTCACACTGTAGTGAATCGTAATTTGCGGAAGCTTCAATAAAACTTCCTGCGAAGATTGCTGGACTTTTGCCTACTGGAGAATCCCTTTTTTCATCTGGAGTTATATTATCAACTCCGCCGCTTATCATATTTATTTTTATTCGCGAACTATTTTTATCTCGCCTGTAAATTCCACGAAGAGTCCCACGATCATCCAATATTGCAAAAATGTCACCATTGGATGTTGATAATACAATATATTCCTGGGTTGGCACGGGCACATACCTATTCCGTTCTACATAAAATTTAATGGGCATACCGGCAGGAATAAAGTATCTTCGGAATTCAAACTGCTGGTTTCGATTTGTGCGAGGAATGAGCCGGACATATCCAAAATCTTCTATTGTATATCCAAATATTCGATCTGAAGGAAGCCTGTCCAGAGGAGAAATGGACCTGGCATGATGTGGAGGCTCATGGGGAGATTTTTGGTCAGGTGAATGTTGTCTGGCTGAAGAAGAACCAGGATTACGTTTGCCATTAGGACTCCCGCTATCAGGAGACCTGGACCTGCCACGAAAAGGAGCCTCCTCTGGAGAAATCCGGTCAGGCAAATGTTGTCGAGCAGCAGAAGAAGAAGGGACAAGATTACGTTCGCTGTTAGGTTTCTCGTCGGGCTGAGAACTGCATTCTGCAACAAGAAATGGAAGATTCTTTTTTTTTTTCGTTCAGCACTTTTATGCCTAATATCTTTAGCTGGATTCAACGTTTCTTTGCAGAAAGCATCTTTCTGATTCTTTAATAAAAATCATGAAAAATAATTTTCAATTATAAGAACTTAACAAACATTGATTTCAAATAAGCCAAATAAATAATTGAATTGCACTTGTTTCAAAATTCCATAAAGAAGAGTTGAGCGTCAAAACTTTCAGGTTAAAAACGATTAAAGTTCACCGTGTTTGAATTTAACTTAACTCATTGTTTTACTCTTGTGATTTACTCTGAATTCGCAAAAAATTATCCTGGGATTCTTATAAACTTCATTGAACTCTGTTGAATTAAAAAAAAAAAACATTAGACACATTACTGATATACGTTAGTCACTTTTAGTTAGTTTTAGTTGCATGTTGGATCAAGAATTATCATGCCAAAGAACTGTATTTGCAAAGGAAATCCCTGTTCAAAATAACCTCAGTTGCGAATAACCTCTAGTAGCTTCATGGAAACCTATGTGACCATTATTAAGGATTCTCTGTGCCTTTAAATTTAAATGGAAGGTACAAAACACCTTCACAATGAGAGACACTAGATTAGAAAGACGAAACTTATTTTTATAGATATATAATCATTTATTATTTATCATAATGAGAATACTGAATACATCATTAAAAATTCAAAGTACAAATCAAATTTTTCCCACATTTTCACATTTTCGATCGTTGATTTCAGTGTTTCCCAATGATTACAGAACCTCTAGAGAATAAATGCTCTGATGGAACCGATGTCGCAGAAATAGATAAATAGTCTCTGTATATGTAGTTTGATGACTTCTCCGCCATTCTAGAATATTTGTATTTCTGTCCACTCGACTCTCTGCACGATAAAGATTATTTTCTCGTTGCCAATACCAATGGCTACATGTACCATCAGAATTACCATCGAACTTGCTTCAAGAACATCCTAATTATTTAAGAATTGCATTTAGAATCATATGTAGAAAAAATTGCGTCTTTCAATGGATTACGTTTTCAACTATTTAAACAAATGATTCTCAAATTATTATTAAATTATTCTCTAATTAATGTTAAATATGATTTAAAAGTATCAAAATCTTTACTTTCTAAAACGTGAGAACTTTCTTGGTATTTCATCGGTCATGATCATATGAATGCATGTTAGAGCTGGACAAATTATAAACAGGAAAGTAGGAACATTCTATTGAAAAATAAAATTTCAATTGTTTTCAAATTGCTCATAAACTCTTGATTTTGTGAATTAGGCTTGAATTTTTGTCGACTGTTTTAAAGAAATTTGTTTGAATTATTTGTGATATACTTAAATGAGAAAGCAAAACAAAATTGAGAGAAACTAAAATAAAAATGATTTAAAGTTTAGATTTTTAAAACTCTGCAAAGCGTATGGATAATAAATTCACTGTAATTTGGAACCTGATTTTCCTGTTGCATTTGAAAATAATCGTTCTTGAAAACTGTTTTGTGCTTTTCTACGTCTTCTTTCGGGTTTAGTTCAGACTTACTGTAGAGAGTTCTGATAGATGCCTCTAATCTATCCAGAAGCATATTAAAGCCAAGAACTACTGCGTTTAATGTAGGATATTTTTCTCCACTAAATACCTTCGTGATCACTTTAAAGTGTGGCAGACATTTATAAGTTTCTTTCGAAAATTCCTACTCGCATGCTATGATTCTTATGTTTTTTAATCCTTGATTATGATCGCTCAATAAATTTATCGAAAATTGCATTCGGAGAGAGAGATAAATCATGGCATGTGTCGAATTCCACCTAGTGCACGTTTCACAGCACATTTTCAGTTTTTTTCGCCATTGTTCAGATCATGTTATAATTTTGAAGAATCCTCTAAATTTTGATGAAGGTGACGTTGTAGGCAGCGTTTCAACATCTTCTATTTCTTCGCTTGCCCTTATGTCTTGATATTGACTGTTTTCCTCATTCTGTTCGACGCATACATCATCTTCAAAGTTCTTATTTTGGTTGTCAGCATCATCAATTTTGAGAACCTTCAATGTGTCTTGGATAGAAAGATTTAAAATGTGCGCGCCACAACGACACTTTATTTCCGAGGAGGAAAAAATTCGGGAAAGTACTTTTCGGGTAGCAAAATAATCTAGAACTTGGAAATAAGGTAGCAAACAATCCGACACTGTATTTCGGAGGAGCAAAAAATTCAGGAATGTATTGTTCGGGTAGCAGAATAATCTAGAACCTCGAATTCATGTAGCAAAAAAGTCTAGTTCTTTATTTTTGAGGAGCAAAAAAAATGAAATCTATCATTCGTGTAGCAGAATAATCTATAACTGGGAACTAGAGTCGCAAACGATTCAATACTTTTATTTCAAGGCGCAAAAAAATCGGGTATAATTCGAGTAGCACAAAAATCTAGAACTTCGATTTCAACTAGCAAAGCAATCTACTATCTCAGTTTTTGAGCATTATAAACCTATGGAATCTATTATTCGAGCAGCATGAAGATCGGACACTTTATTTTCGAGGAACGAAAAAATCGGTGATCTATTACTCGTGTAGCAGAATAATTTTTGAACTTTTAACTCGTATAGAGAGTGAAATCTAGTACTTCTATTTCGAGGAGCAAAAAAGTCGGGTATCTATTAATCGCGTAGCAGAATAATCTGGACCTTCAAATTCGACTAGCACAAAAATGCGGTACTTCCATTTCGTGGAGCAAAAAATCGGGAAAATATTATTCGAGAAGCTGAGTAATCTGGAACTCTCGGAGTTTAAATTCCTAACGGCCGCTTCGACTTCATCGGCCTTCGTTGTTGGATCGAGGTCCAGGACCTCGATCTTAGTACGGGGTACGAGCTCGCGCACAGTACCCTCCAACCCAACAGCCTCCCTCACTGCAGCCGAAAATACGGCCCTGCTCTCTGCTGCAGGTCCAAGCTCCACAAGGACCTCTCCATTTCTGGTATGCCTGACACCCTTGGTTTTTACACCAAGGGTGTCCGGTTTCACCTTCTGTTTGAGGTCCTTGAGGACCTCGGCGTAGCTTATACCCTCGGCCGGTTTGATAAGAACCGCCTCGGGTCGAGCTCGTGTCCGCACCTTTACCCTCGCCTGCTCCCTGATGTTAATGTCAGGCCTGTCCTCTCCGTCTGTCTTCTTCAAGGCAGTTAAAATTCAGTAGATTGTACAGTTATTTTTTAATATAATAAAATGCAACTCTTACGTTAATATATACTTACGGGGTAAATTATAGAAGACATAAATTTCCAACCAGGAATTAGTCAATCTAAAGGTAGTTTTCCGGGGAAATTATAGAAGGGGTACATTTTTAAGTAGTCAGTGCTCAATTTAGAGTTCTGCATCCTCTTTACGTCGTTTATGGTTGTTTTTACACTTTTAGAACGTTTTTGGTCATAAGGGGTAGGTATGTATGACTAAGGGGTCATTTTTTGGGACACGTATTATACGTCATGGGAGAGTAAAAAAAGAGCAACAATTTCCTGCCAACTGTGTTTCATGAATATTATTGAAAAAGAAACTATTAAATTTTCTGTTGAAAGTTCATATTTTTCGTTTGAAAATTCAATTAATTGGTTGACGATTACACCAGTTTGTTAAAACTTCATTTTGTTTGTTGAAGTTTAAACAATTATGATGAAAACTCTTTTTTGTTGTTGAAAATTAATTTCTGTAATTTGGAAATTAGACTGCCAGGTTGAAAGTTTAACAAAGTTGTTAAAACTTTATTTTATCTGTTGAAAATTCGACTCTTTTATGGAAATCAGTATACTTTTAGTTGAAAGTTAATTTTTTCCCTAAAAAGTTAAGTAATCTATTTCTGTTCTGAAATTGATCATATTTTTGAGATGTGCTTGATCATGATGTTATTCATTCGTTTCATAAAAAAATGATATAAGAAATGATTTAAATAATGGATTTCAAATAACAACATTATGTGTATATCACAAGGCAGAGAAAAATCAAGTCTTTCGTAATCTTTCGTACATCACATTTTCAGAAGTTTCCACTTTCTTGTTTATAGAATTAATAAATCATATTGAATGACACCTTTTTATGATACACTTTACATTGTCGATAAAAGCAAGTCATTTTTGTCCAAATATCACCTTGAAATCGTATACTCGATAAAGATAATATAATTTTACTTGATGTTACAATTTTTGTATAACAAACAGTATTACTTACTAATCATTTTTCGCTTGCACGTACTTCTGCGCATTGAATCCAAAAGATAATAAAAGTCGGAAAGCTCTTTACCAAATGATAGACGAGAAAGAAAAGAATCAACATTTGTTCATTATTTGCATCAATGTAAAATTTTGAACAATAACAATCGAAAAATCGCTTTCACATATCAGTTGTAAATTCGGTAACCAAATTTTTCGACTAAAACAGATTCTAAAATTAATTGAGAATTGCATCCTACAATTTATCGTTAACTATGTTATTTCATTTCGCCCCACTGTGTCTGTCATCGCGTGTGGACAATGAGGCTACGCGAATGCACTAAAAAATTAATATGCCTATAAATTATACACTGTAGCTAAAAAAATAATTAAAATTCTGTTAGCAGTTAGTGCGATATGGTGTTTTCAAAAAACTCGCGTGTGAAAACTCAATATCATGTAACTCTCTGAATATTGAATATTAAGAGAAAAGAAATTTGAATGGCGTCGTGAGGATTAGCAAAAGAGAAAACAAAAGAAGCCTTGATAACCATAATTCATTTGCATTTGAATCTTTTTATTTAATTTTGATCCTACTACGGATTACAAGGAATATTATATCTTAGTTACTCTTTGTTCTATTGAATTAATGATACAAATACTGTAGACTATCTTCATTGGAAGCAACTTCTTTAAACACACCTGGAAAGATGTGCCGTCTGCCTACAGGACATTCCTTCATTTCAATTACGGTCATATCGTCAACTGCACCGCTCACCATGTTTATTTTTATTCTTGACTTGTATACATCTGCCTTATATATTCCGAAAAGAATTCCAGTATACTCCAGTATTGCAAAAACGACACCTCTGGATGTTGATAAAACAATATATTCTCGGGTTGGCACGGGGACATATATATACCTTTCTTCTCGCAATCTAATTGGTAAGCCAGCAGGAATAACATATCTTCGGAATTCGAATTGCTGGTTCGGATTTTCCTGGGGAATGAGCCGAATATATCCAAGTTTTGCAAGTGGATATCCAAGTATTTCTTGAGGATAAGGACTGCCCGCAGAAGACACAGACTGTCTGGCAGAAGAAGAAGAACTAGGATTACGTTCGACATTGGGATTCCTTTCGCACTGTAGTGAATTGTGATTTGCATAAGCTTTAATAAAACTTCTTGAGAAGATTGCTGGACTTTTACCTACTGGACAATCCTTTTTTTCATCTGGAGTCATATTATCAACTGCACCGCTTATCATATTCATTTTTATGCGCGAATGATTATTAGATGTCCTATACATTCCACGAAGAATGCCACTATCATCCAATATTGCAAAAATGTCATGATTGGATGTCGATAACACAATATATTCTTGGATTGGCACGGGCACACGTCTATTTAGTTCTACTCGAAATCTAATTGGCATACCGGCAGGAATAACGTATCTCCGAAATTCAAATTGCTGGTTTCGATTTGTGCGAGGAATAAGCCGAATATATCTAAGTTCTTCTGTTGTACATCCAAATACTCGATCTAAAGGAAGCCTGCCCAGAGGAGAAATGGATCTGGCATGAAGTGGAGGCTCCGGAGGAGATATCCGTTCAGGTGTATGTTGTGTGGCAGAAGGAGAACCGGGATTACGTTCGACATTGGGATTCGGTTCACACTGTAGTGAATCGTAATTAGCAGAAGCTTTAATAAAACTTCCTGAGAAGATTGCTGGACTTTTGCCTACTGGACAATCCCTTTTTTCATCTGGAGTTATATTATCAACTCCGCCGCTTATCATATTTATTTTTATTCGCGAACTATTTCTATCTTTCCTGTAAATTCCACGAAGAGTCCCACTATCATCCAATATTGCCAAAATGTCATCATTGGATGTTGATAATACAATATATTCTTGGGTTGGCACGGGCACATATCTATTCTGTTCTAGTCGAAATTTAATTGGCATACCGGCAGGAATAAAGTATCTTCGAAATTCAAATTGCTGGTTTGGATTTGTGCGAGGAATGAGCCGAACATATCCAAGTTCTTCTGTTTTACATCCAAATACTCGATCTGAAGGAAGCCTGCCCAGAGGAGAAATGGATCTGGCATGAAGCGGAGGCTCCTGAGGAGATTTCCGGTCAGGTGAATGTTGTCTCGCAGAAGAAGAACCAGGATTATGTTCGCCATTAGGACCCGTGCTAGCAGGCGATCTGGACCTGCCACGAAAAAGAGCCTCCCCTGGAGAAATCCGGTCAGGCAAATGTTGTTGTCGAGCAGAAGAAGAAGAAGAAGAAGAAGAAGGGCCAGGATTTCGTTTACTGTAAGGTTTCTCGTCGGGCTGAGAACTGCATTCTGCAAGAGGAAAAAGAAGATTAATTTTTTTTTTTTGCAACACATGTACGTCTAATATCTTCAGCTGAATTCAACGTTTCTTCGCAGAAAGCTATCTTTGGCAAGACGACAAGTGCTCATTTTCTATAAATGAACTCAATTAAAAAATCCGTTATTTGTAGGGAGCAGAATATAAGAGGTATGAACATTAGGGTTGCCAAACATTTTTTTTCGAATTTTTATAAATAACGCCTGGAAATTTATTCAAATCCACATAAAAACAAATCCCTTTTTTTAATGATATTTAGAGGTGGCGCAAGAGCCCCATGAAGTTCAACACATTTTCCATAAGAAAAAAATACGTTTTTGTACATTTTATTCAGAATCCTCAATATTAGTTGAATCGTGTTGAAACTCAACATTTCTCTTCATAACCAGGCATAGAATACGATTACAATGTTACATTTCGAATATCACCCTCATAAGTCTGTTTTATAGAGTACCAAAAAAACCCATAAGGGAAAAAATGGGATTTGCGAGTTTTTGGCGCTAATTATGATTTTTTTTGCGTTTTTTACATGGAAATTGGATCTGACCAATAAAATAGTACTTTACACTGATGAATAGATGTTTGAATGAATTGTTTAAACAAATTGTGACTTTTTTCGCAATTTTCTCTCTCAATGGAGATAGAAAGTCACGGGTTTTCCGAAAATTTTCCACTTTTTGTGCAATTTTCAATTAGACAGAGGTAGTAGCTTAACAATGTCAACAAACGTAATTGTTTCCAAAATTTATTATTTTTTTTAATGATATTTACTTAGGATGAGCCTAGAAAATTGCAGTTTTTTTCTGAAATTTTCAATTTTTTGTTCACTTTTTATTCTGAGTGAGTTTAATAAATAACTACAGTTAACGAAATTATCCGTTTAAACAATTTATTATTATTATTATTATTAATATTCAATTTGAATAATGCTAGAAGGTTGCGATTTTTTCTGAAATTGGCAACTATTTGTCCACTTTTCACATAGAGTGTGTTAATAATTAATTCAATGTAGCAAAAATAATTATTTGAAGAAATTATTATTGTTTATAACTATCTTCTTCTTTATTAATGCAATATAGTTGCGGGTTGTTCTGAAATGTTCAACCTTTTGTCCACTTTTCACTAAGTAGAGTAATGATGCATGTTAACAATCATAGTTCTTTGAACAATTTATAATTGTTTATTACTATTTTCTCTCAGATAAAAGCTAGATAGTTTCGATTTTTTCTGTACTCTTAAACTTTTTGTCCACTTCTCACTTAGTGAGGTAATAATTAATGCAAGTTAACAAACATGCTTATTTAAACAATTGACTATTAATAGATTTAATACTTTCACGATGATCCATTATAATAAATTTATATTTAAAGATTTTTCGGGTTTCAATCGTGTGCGAAACTATGAATTTTGCCGACCTTTCGTAAACATTGGAGTTCACTGCTTCTCGGCTAACCTGAAACTGAAGTTTCAGGTTATATTGTTCTTATATATGTATTCTTTACTATGCCTGTGATTGGCCAGAGCGCCCCGTGGTGGGGACTGGTTTAACTTGATTGGCCAATCAAGTCTTTTTCAAACAACCCGGGAGGACGGAAAGCCAAATTGGATTGGTATTATATCCATTGTCCCTATTGATGTCATTAGGGTTCTTGAAGATTCCGATTGCTTCTCTATGGCTTCTTGGAAAAATATTGTTCGTCTTTGCGATGACTGTTGTTTTGTCAAATAAAATGCTATGTCCTGTTTCGATATGATCTTCAGCTACTGCTGATTGCGTGATATGTTTTAGCCTGACTTTTTATCTTTAGGGCTGTTTAGAAGTTATCCTATTTTTTCAGGTACCTTAAATATAGTTTGGATATTGTGTTGGTTGAGAATTCTTCCTATTTGTTCTATGATACCTTGAATGTAGGGTAGGATGGTGGTCGTTTTTCTCTCTCTTTCTTTATTAGGTTGAGTTGACTTGTTTCCTGGAGTGTATTGTCTTATCGCTTTATTAATTTGTTTGTTTATGTGATCGTTTTGTATTAGGATTTGTTCAAAATTTTGTATTTCCTGTTGTAAGTTCTTTTTATCTGTCATGGAGACAGCTCTGTATACAAGGGAGTTGATGACCGATTGCTTTTGAGATGGGTGGTGGTGGGAGGCTGAAATCATTCCATTTCTGAGAGGATGGTTAGAGATATTTTATTGTATTAGCTAATGGTGCGTGCCTTACTGGAAGTAATATGTCAAATTTTTTTTTTCTGAGTGCAAAAATCTTTAATCCGTTGGGATTGGTCAAATGATATGCGGTCCAATGTGGACCAAATGTCAAATCTGAGAGTGTTTGATAGGAAGAGGTGAAGTATTAATAGTTTTTTAGAGGAAGGGTGCAAGGCAAATTTGGTATGTTGTATTCTTTCTTTTAATGGAAGCAAACTTGTTTTATGTAGAATTGATTCGGATTTAGATGTTCCCAAATGGTTTTCCAGCTGTAAGAATTTTGGGACGATGTTATTGTCTCTACACCGTTTCAAGAAAGCTAAAGATGTTAGTAGCTTAGCTTGAGAAGACCTGAGCTTACTAAAAGTGTAATTTTTAGTAAGAAAACTCTCCCCTTAGAGTTCTTTAACAATAGATTTAATACCTTCGCGATGATTCATTAAAATAAAAAATTAAAAATATAAATTTTAAAGATTTTTCGGGTTTCACTCGTGTGCGAAACTATGAATTTTGCCGATATATGAACAACATAACCTGAAACTTCAGTTTCAGAACATTCATAGTTTTGCAAACGATTGAAACCTGAAAAATCTTTGAATTTTAAATTTTTAATTGAAATTTATAACAATTGAGTATTGTTTATAACTATGTTCTCTGATAGGAATGCTAGAAAGTTGCTTTTCTTTAATCTGGAGTTTTGCTCTGACTTTTCAGTTATGATAAAATAATAAGTGAACCTCCGCAAGAATAATTTTTTAAATAGTATTTTACTTATTTTTTTGAATTATTTTTGCTCTTCTCGAATGTTTGAAAAAATTAATTCAAACAAAAAAGCTATTTTATGCAAGAAACAAAAACAAAGAATGGAATAATTGGGACTAGGTGGGTGAACTAGGTGTGCAAATGACTTGTAAAAATTTTGTTTCAAATAACAACAAAAAGTTTATTGCAAAACCTAAAAGAAGAATGTGGAATTGAACATATTTTTATGTCAGCGTCCCCCTTCAGCGAAATATATTTACGAAAAATAAAGAGTGTTTCAAATATGTTTCTCGCTAATGTTTATTTATTATTTGCTTATAACTAAAAAGGCAAGGCAAATTAAAAAATTTCAGTAAAAACCACAACTTTTCAGCACTTATCGAGGAGAAGATAGTTATAAATAATAATAAATTGTTTGAACAACTATTTTTATTAACTTGCATTAATTAATATCTCGCTCAGTCAAAAGTGGGAAAAACATTAAGAATTTCAGAAAAAACCGCAATTATTTGGCACTAATATAGATGAAGATAGTCATTAACAATAATAATTTATTTGAGCAATTATATATTATATTATATATTATATTATATATATATTATATTATTATATTCACCAATAGAATTACCGATGACCGCTAAAGTGAAAACAAAAGTACAGACCAACCTCATTTTGGGAAAGTAGAGAACAAACTGAGTAATGCTTCAGTTAGTAATGTGAAATAACGACCTTATCAGAGTCAAGATTGTCTCTCGCCAATAATGAAATCATTTGCCATTTTTTATTATGATCATTTTAATTAAGACATTCTCATCTCAAATGGAAACAGATGTTTACTCCTCTAATTTTATCTCTCCCGAGGCTTCATTATTGCGCAAATTATTATGATTAATTCATGTGATATCGTTTATCGATTTTTTTTCCTAACGAAATGTCAAATATTTTTTATATGGTGCTCATTTCACGAGCCCTTTGCTTTCCGCTAGTAAATATATTTCCTTCCTCATAGAGGAAGCATTAGTTATTTTTTCAATAATAGACAAACCAAAGTCTTCATTTTGCTCAATTTAAAAAAAGAGAGTTACAAAATAATATAACAAATTTTTCGATAAAAAGACAAATTAGATATGATTTCTTTTCAAAAATTGTCAGCATTACTCTATTTGAGAATTTATGATCAAAAAGTATTTTCTATTCATGCTTAATCTTCAATAAAATGTATTAATGCTATGGTTCAACTTTCGACCAATTGTTTAAACAACAAAAAGCAAATTTTCAACTGAAAAGATGAATTCGCAAATAAAATGATGAATCATAAACCAAACAAATTTAATTTTGAACCATATCGTTGAATTTTCAACTGAAAAAGATCAATGTTTAACCAAAAATGGAATAGGTGAATTTTAAGTTAGAATAAATATTTTTTAACTCAAAAACATTTCCGAAAAACATTTTTTTAAACAAAAAAATGATTAATAAATTTTTCCAAATTTCAACCAAAAAATGACTTTTTGATTAATAGATTTAACATTCAACCAAGTAGTTGCTTTTTCAACTGAATACTCAAATTTTTCAACAAAGAAAGACTTTCAACAAAGTCCCGGTGCGGTGACTGGGCACGGAGCTCTCTGTGGCGGAGGGAAACGGCTACGGACCCGCTGATTGGCTGAGACATCGGCAACGAAGTTGCAACGAAGCTGTGGAGGACGCCTGCCTCAGTTGAAAGAATAGCTTGAATCTATCCTAGAGTCATTTTTCAAAAAGAACCATGAATGTAGGTCGAATAGAGCGATCTTTCAAGTTTATTTATTTACTACTAGGTAATAACAATTGTAATGTTGCTAAATTTAATAAATTAAGTCCTAGGAACTATTTAATAATTACAGTTTTATTTAAGCTTGGTGAGATGTAAGTGTACACGTGAGTACACGTGTGAACGTACATTTCATAAATTGTTTATTCAATGTTGTTTTTTTTTTCTCCAGGAGGTGTTTGTAATGTGTATATCACAAGACATAGAAGAATCGAGTCTTTCGTAATCTTTCGTACATTATATTTTCAGAATTTTCGATAATGATAATATAATATAATTTTATGAATATAATATAATTTTATTTGAAGTGATTTTTTATAACAAACAATATTACTTTTGATTTATTTTTTGATTGCACATACTCCTGCGCATTGAATCCAAAAGATGATAAAAGTCGGAAACTCGTTTACCAAATAATAGACGAAAGAAAAAGAATCAACATTTGCTCATTATTTGCATTGATGTAAAATTTTGAAAAATAATAATTGGAAAATCGCTTCCACTACAAATTATACCCTGTACCTACAAAAATGATGCGAACTGTGTTAGTAGTTAGGGCAGTATGGTGTTTTCGGAAAACTCGCGTCTGAAAACTCAAAATTATGTAACTCTGAATATTGAATATATACAAAAAAATTGAATGGTCTTGTGGGGATTAGCAAAAAATTAAACAAAAGAAGCCTTGATAACCATAATATATTTGAATTCAAATCGTTTTATTCAATTTTGATCCCACTACGCATTAAAATGAATATTATATCTTAGATCTTCTTTTTTCTATTGAATTAATGATACACATACTGTAGGCTATCGTCATTGGAAGCAACTTCTTTAAACCAACGTGGAAATATTGGGTAACGTCTGCCTACAGGACATTCTTTCATTTCAATTACGGTCATATCGTCAACTGCACCGCTTATCATGTCTATTTTTACTCTAGAACTATATCCATCTGCCTTATATATTCCAAGAAGAATTCCGGTATACTCCAGTATTGCAAAAACGACACCTTTGGATGTTGATAAAACAATATATTCTCGGGTTGGTACGGGCACAAATATACCAGTTTCTGCTCGCAATTTGATTGGTAAACCGGCAGGAATAACATATCTTCGAAATTCGAATTGCCGGTTCGGATTTTTCTGGGGAATAAGCCGAATATATCCCAGCTTTGCAAGTGCATATCCGAGTACTTCTTGAGGAAAAGGCCTGCCCGGAGAAGCCCTGGACTGTCTGACTGCACAAGGGGAACTAGGGTTAAGTTCGACATTGGGATTGCGTTCACACTGTAGTGAATCGTAATTTGCGGAAGCTTTAATAAAACTTTTTGTGAAGATTGCTGGACCTTTGCCTACTACACAATCCCTTTTTTCATCTGGACTCAAATTATCAACTGCGCCACTTATCATATTTATTTTTATTCGCGAATGATTTCCATTTGACCTATAAATTCCACGAGGAATCCCACTATCATCCAATATTGCAAAAATGTCATGATTGGATGTTGATAATACAATATATTCTTGGGTTGGCACGGGCACATACCTATTCTTTTCTATTCGAAATCTAATTGGCATAACGGCAGGAATAAAGTATCTTCGAAATTCAAATTGCTGGTTTTGATTCGTGCGAGGAATAAGCCGAACATATCCAAGTTCTTCTGTTTTACATCCAAATACTCGATCTGAGGGAAGCCTGCCCAGTGGAGAATTGGATCTGGTATGAAGTGGAGGCTCCTGAGAAGATGTCTGGTCAGGTGAATGTTGTCTGGCAGAAGAAGAACCAGGATTATGTTCGGCATTAGGGCTTCTGCTAGCAGGCGATCTGGACCTGCCACGAAAAAGAGCCTTCTCTGGAGAAATCCGGTCAGGCAAATGTTGTTGTCGAGCAGCAGAAGAAGAAGAAGAAGGGCCACGATTACGTTCGACGTTGAGATTCCGTTCACACTGTAGTGAGTCGTAATTTTCAGAAGCTTTAATAAAACTGTTCGAGTAGATTGCTGGACTTTTGCCTACTACACAATCCCTTTTTTCATCTGGAGTCAAATTATCAACTGCGCCACTTATCATATTTATTTTTATTCGCGAACTAGATTTATCTTTCCTGTAGATTCCACGAAGAGTCCCACTATCATCCAATATTGCACAAATATCATCATTGGATGCTGATAATACAATATATTCTCGGGATGGCACGGGCACATACCTATGTGGTTGTACTAGAAACTTGATTGGCAGACCGGCAGGAATAACGTATCTTCGAAATTCAAATTGCTGGTTTGGATTTGTGCGAGGAATGAGCCGAACATATCCAAGTTCTTCTGTTGTACAACCAAATACTTGATGTGAAGGAAGGCTGCCCAGAGGAGAATTTGAACTGGCAGGAAGTGGAGGCTCTTCAGGAGACTTTCGGTCAAGTGAATGTTGTCTGGCAGAAGAAGAACCAGGATTACATTCGCCATTAGGACTCCTGCTTTCAGGACACCTGGATCTGGATCGAAAAAGAGCCTTCACTGGAGAAATCCGGTTAGGGAAATGTTGTTGTCGAGCAGCAGAAGAAGAAGCGCCAGGATTATTTTCGCTGTTAGGTTTCTCGTCGGGCTGAGAACTGCATTCTGCAAGAAGAAATGGAAGATTCATTTTTTTCGTTCAGCACTTTTATGTTTAATATCTTCAGCTGGATTCAACGTTTCTTTGCTGAAAGTATATTTCTGATGCTTCAATGAAAACCATGAGAGATAATTTTCAATTATAAGAACTTAACAAACATTTATTCCAAATCAGCCAAGTAAAGAATTGAATTGCACTTGTTTCAAAATTCTATAAAGAAGAGTTGAGCGTCAACATTTTCAGGCTCAAAATGATTAAATTTTGCCGTGTTTGAATGTAACTTAATTTATTGTTCCACTTTTGTGATTTATTCTGAATTCGCTAAAATTATCCTAGGATTCTTGTAAAGTTCATTGAACGCTGTTGAATTAAAATGAACATTAGAAACATTATTAATACACGTTAGTCACTTTTAGTTAGTTTGAGTCACATGTTGGGTTAAGAATCATCATGCCAATGAACTGTATTTAAAAACAAAATCTCAGTTGCAAATTACCTCAGTTGCGAATAACCTCTTGTAGCTGCATGGAAACCTATGTGACCATTATGAAGAATTTACTGTGCATTTCAATTTAAATTGAAGGTGTAAAACCTTTGCAATATCATACACTCGATTAGAAAGGCGAGCGTTATTTTCATAGATATATAATCATTTATTGAGTACTATAATGTGAATACTGAATACATCATTAAAAATTCAGAGGACAAATCAAATTTTTCCACATTTGTCGTTCAATTAATGATGCCAAAGTACAAGAACACCATGAGTTGAGCATCATTGAGAATCTGTTCGAATCATCACTTCGTTGATTTCAGTGTTTCCTAATGGTTACGGAACCTCTAGAGAATTATCGCTCTGATTGAACCGATGTCGGAGAAATAGATAGATTGAACCGATATATGTAGTTTGATGACTTCTCCACCGTTCTGCAATATTTGTATTTCTGTGCTCTGGACTCTTTGCACAATAAAGATTAAAAACTCGTTGCCAATATCCATAGCTACATGTACCATCAGGATTATATTTCATGATTATATGAATGCATGTTATAGCTTGATAAATTATAATCAGGAAAGAAGGAATGTTTTCTTGAAAAATAAAATTGCAGTCGTTTTCAAATTTCACATAAACTCATGATATTGTGAATTCGGCTTGATTTTTTGTCGATTGTTTCAGAAATATTTGTTTGAATCATTTGTGATATACTTAAATAAGAAAGCAAAACATAATTGGGAAAAACAAACAAAAATTATTTTAAGTTCATATTTTTTAAACTATACAAAGCGTAAGGATGATAAATTCACTGTAATTTGGATCCTGATTCTCCTGTTCCATTTAAAAATAATCCTTCTTGAAAACTTTTTTGAACTTTTCTACCGACTGCGCTTCCTTTTCATTACCCTATGAAGTTTTTTCGAAGATTTCAGTTTTGTGCCCTGGACCTAGTATCAGTACAGTGCAATGCGTCTAATTTTTCTTTTTGCATGTGCAGCTTCTAGAGCTGTTAGCATATTGTCTTCCATCGGGTTTAGTTCAGACATACTGTGTAGAGAGTTCTGATAGAGACCTCTAATTTATCCAGAAGCATATTAAAGCCGAGAACTACTGCGTTTAATGTAGGATATTTTTCCCCACTAAATACAGATATTTATAAATTTCTTTCGAATGCTCCCACTCGCACTCTATGATTCTTAAGTTTTTTATTTCTGGATTATGATCGCACAATAAATTTATCGCAAGTTGCATTCGGAGAGATATATAAATCATGTCATGTGTCGAATTCCACCCAGTGCTGACGTCAACATTAGTTGCTAACATTGTAATATTGCACGCTTCACAGCACGTTTTCAGTTTGTTTCGCCATTGTTCAGCTCTTGTTATAATTTTGAAGAATCCTCTTTATTTTGATGAAGGTGAAGTTGTAGGCATCGTTTCAACATCTTCTATTTCTTCGCTTGCCCTTATATCTTGATATTGAGTGTTTTCCTCATTTTCTCCGACGCATGCATCATCTTCAACGTTCTTATTTTGGTTGTCAGCATCATCCATTTTGAGAACCTTCAACATGTCTTGGATAGAAAGATTTAAAATGTGTGCGCCAAAACGAAAGTGTTCGTTTGCAGAGTCGAATATAAGCAAAAGGACACTTAACTCAACCATAAATTTTGTATTTGCTGAAGCGTTGTCTACTGTTATTCCCATTATTTTGTTATTTAATCTATACACATTGATGACTTTGAAAAACCAATTTGCAATATCTTTTCCTGTATGTTCACCACGGAATGGACAGAAATCCATAACAAGGGATCGAAGAATTCAATTCTCATCGATAAAATAACCAGTGGTTCCATAGAAACTTCATTTGGTGACAGACGACCAGCCGTTAAGTGTAAAAGAGATTCTAGACACATTCGAACGGAAAATTGACATAAATATTTCCTTTTTTTCAATAAATTTATTTTTGATTTAAGCTTTTAATTGACTGCGCAGTGGTAAAACAGCTAGCGGATTTAAGTAGTGAAATAGATCTTGTGAATCGTCATCATCAAAAAAATTATATGGTAAATACTTCTTTATCACCCACTTGATCAACTTTTCATTAACGAACATTTATAATAAATGTCAACAGAATAAATTAATCTGCTTGACTGAAAATTCATCCCAGAAAAGTTTGTTTTTGCACTGAAAGTAACAGCATGAAGTTATCCTTTCCAAAAATAGTACGTGAAAAAAAAAACCCCGTAAAAGACAAAATATCTAGTTTTTATAGTTTAAATATAAAAATGGCTACTATATGACTATAAGCTGGGAAGGGGGACTTTAGGTTCACTCCACAGGCCTAATAAATAGCCGTATTTATTCATGTATTATAGGAAATATAATAATAATTACAGATATATTATATCATTATATTTACCAATGGAATAAACGATGACCCCCAAAGTGAAAAGAAAACTACAGACCAACCTCATTTTCGCAAAGTAGAGAACAAACTGATTAATGGTACAGTGAATAATTTGGTCATTAACTGTATCTAAGGAATATTCCATTGCATCATCAGAGTACGCATATACACATAAGTACCCGTTATCTCACATATATGTGAAATAAAGACTTTATGAGTGTCAAGATTCTCTCTCGCGAATAATGAAATCATTTGTCATTTTTTATTATGATCATTTTAATTACGACAATCTCATCTCAAATGGAAGGTATTGGTTCTATGTGAAAATTGAGTCTCGCCAAATTCACCAAGATTCGACGTTTTTCGACTCACTCATTGAGGAGTAATGGTTTTTACTTCGGTTTCTGTCTGTTATCGTTGTCTGTCAACAATGGAGTTTCACAGAGATTGTCTGGTCTATGTCCTTGTATACCTGTATGTTATAGAACAAATAATGGTGTGTGAAAAATTATATCGACATACGCTCATAGTTTAAACAAAGGTTCTCGAAAACAGATCTTGTTTTCCTTCAATTTTATGTCTTCGTTGGTTAAAAATGGCATTAGTTACTTTTTCAATAATAGACAAACCAAAGTCTTTATTTTGCTCAATTTAATAATAGAAATCTACAACAAATACAAAATAATACAAAAAAATTTCTAATAAGAAGAAAAATCAGGCAAATCAAATTATTGTATTCGAAGTGATAATTTTTCGAGCTGAAAAAGGGAAGGGAAAAGTTCTGTCGCCCCCTATCCCTTTCCCAGCTTTATGATTTCTTTACGAAAATTGTCAGAATTACTCTATTTGAGAATTTATGATCGAAAAGTCTTATCTATTCATGCGTCAACTTTGAATTATGTCGACGAAGAAAGGTTTTCTGTTTGAAACAGATGATTCAAATGTCATTTATGAACATAACTTCTTTAATCTTCAATCAAGTGCATTAATATTATAGATCAATTGTCTGCCTCGAATCAACGAATATTTTCCGTTCTTGCATCAATTTAGAATTATGTTAGTGAAACAAGTTTTACTATAAAAAATCGTGTTTTCAAACATTATGCATTACCATAGCTTCCTTACTTTTCAATAAAATGTATCAATGCTATGGTTCAACTCTCAACCAAATATTGTCAATTAATAAAGAAAGATTTCAACTAGAAATAATGAATACTCAAATTTGACAGTGGATGAAATTATTGTTAAAACAACAACAAAAGAACGAATTTTCTACTAAAAACATGAATTCTCAAATAAAATGATGGATCTTCAACCAAAAAAAAATGAATTTTTAACCATGTAGTTGAATTTTTAACTAAAAAGGATCAATGTTGAACCAAAAATAAAATAGGTACATTTGAAGTTAAAATAAATAATTTTCAACTGAAGCAAAGAATTTCCAAACAAATAGTTAAATTTTTACCTATATAAAGAATTGAATTTTAATATAAAATGATGAATCTTGAACCAAGGAAATAAATTTTTAACTAAAAAATATACATTTTTAATCAAAAATGAAATCGTCAAATTCTCAGTTGAGAAAAATTCGTTTGGGAAAAAAATGATTAATAAATTTGTCCAACTTTCAACCAAAAAGTGACTTTTTAATTAATAGATTTAACATTCAACCAAGCAGTTGATTTTTCAACTCAATACTTAAATTTTTCAACTAAGAAAGACAATTTTTCAATTAAAAATAGAATAGTTGAATTTTCAGATAAAAGTGTTAATGGTCAACCAAACAAGAAAACAACTTTTTAACAAACTTGTTAAATGTTTAGCCAGAAAATGTGGAATAATTATTATTTGATCAATTATTTTGACTGAAACTTTCAGAATGCATAAAAATTAATTCTTGTTCTATTTATCCATGTGTTGTGAGTATCTGAAGATTTAAACACTCAATTGAATCAAATATATGTTTTCGACTAAAATTATAGTTAAATATTGCTTCAGCTATAAATTAGAATTTATGAATTTATTCACATAAACAAAATTCTTTTTTTCTGTGTAAGTAAAACGAAATGATGGGACCTTGAGGTGAAGAAGCACTCGCGTCAGGAAATGTAAATAAAAAATAATTTGAGAATTTAAGTCTTTCCTTTTCGTTGTGTTTATTATCATATGAAATACGTGGCAAAAGCGTTAAAGTCATTTGCAGATAGAAAGAAAGCAAGATTTGAGATAATATTACCTGTTTGTGCTTTCTTTTCTGCTGACATTTTTCTTGCAGCAGTGCTATTGCTTATGAAATATCATCTTTTAATTCAATAAAGACGAACCTACAACTTTCTACTTTATATACCTTATACCACCTTATATTAGTTTATGCTAGGACTAGGTTATGTTGGTGACGGTAGTGCGCAAGCGTCGTGACAAGTTCATTGCCCGCCTTTTTTAAACTGGTACATTAGAGACTAATAATGTCAATAAAATATGTCAATAAAAATAATGTTGATGAAAACTTTTCAAATATTCCCCCTCTTAATGAGGTGCATTAAAATTGGTGTAACTTAAAACAAGAATTTATTTAAATAGTGGTAGTTTGGAATTTTGTGTAAGTCTAGATACCTTATACATTTTTCGAAAATGGCGAGAAAATTTCAAAGAAATTTTTATGTTATGAATTGCTGACATCATCCAGCACACATTTCAGTTCTTGCAATCGATTATTCATTTCTTCAATACCTTTTATGTGATTTCTGTACAGTGCAGCAAGAGTGGATGCCAAAATTAAACAAAAAGTTCGAAATTCACACTTTTGTAAATATAATTAACAACCTTCGTTTTAAGAATTTCACAGTTGTTAAAATAATACACACTATTTTTTAGCAGTATTCTCAGAAAATAAAGCAATATAGCTGAAAAAATTAAAATCTTTTCAAAATTGGGCCACGTTAAATGTTCCTGCTTTCTCTATACAATCCGTATACTCCAAGAAATATGTATTATTTCAATAATTGTTCAATTGTTTAAAGATTCATTTTGCGACTTACGTACATAAAAAAATAAAATATTTCAACACATCAAAATTATGTATACAGATGCAAATTAGTTCACAAAGTAGGTATTCGTGAAATGTTGATGAATGATGATTTATAAAAAAAATGAATAAAAATACTTTAGGCAAAAATAATTCGAACTAGTCCCTATTTATTATGATTCGACAAAATATTGCATGTCGTGCCATCCAGTAAAGTTTCTTTTCCGAAAGATGCATCACAAGAGTCAGATTTTGACTTTCTAAACAATTTTATTTGTTTAAACAATTTCTTTGCCCTGTAAAGTGCAAATCTTAGGAAATGTCTACTTTCTGGGATGGATAACGCATTTAATGAATTATAAGAGTGATATTTTTATGTAAAAGACAGTTTGCAATTATTTAAACTATTAATCATGATTCACTTGGGCGTTTCCATAGGACAGGTGGAGAAAATTCTAATTCCTTTTTATCTGTTACACTATGTAGCTTATTATTTAGTATTTTTTTATGGCAGAACTCATACCTTAATTTTTAAATCAATAATATTTTCTTAAACAATTTTTTTTAGTTACGTTATTGATAGTTATATTTTCAGATCGATTTCATTGATAAAAGAAAATACTGATTAATAAACGACGTAGCCTAAGATATTCAATCAAAGTAGAATTTTCAGAAAAACCGCAACTTTCTAGCATTATTCAAAGAGAATTTTATTCAAAATAATGATTATATTGTTTAAACAATTATGTTTCTTATCTTGAAATAATTATATTACCTCACTCTAAGTAAAAAGTTAAAGATTAGTTGAAAAATTTGGAAAAAGCTGTGCCTTTCTAAATCCATTCTAAAAAAAATCGCTAAAAAATAATAAATTGTTTGAACAATTATTTTTGTCCGACCCCCCTTGAAAGCGCGCCATTGCATGCACTCATAGCAGGCGTAATGTGGCTGCTTCTAGCCTACTGACGTTCGCACATGCGCACTCCACCGCCGGGTCAACATGAAACTTTACGCCCGCTACATAAAACTTTACGCCCGTTATATGTAACTTTACGCCTGCTACATATAACTTCACGCCCAAAAGTAATAATATGGAGGAAATTATCCTTATAATTTCACTTATAATCTAAAATTGTCAATTACACGAAACATCCTCTATCTGCTTCACATGTTTGTTTTCAAGGAGGGTCGGACAAAAAGTATGATGTGTATCAAGGGTGTACGGCTTTTTTTCCTAATGTGACTGCCTCCCTCGCTTCGCTCGGGCGGAATGTTCACACTTGTCAAAATAGCCTTCTTTACGCCCTTGATACACAATATACTATTTTGTTAAATTTTATTCATTTGAAAATTTCAGAAAAACCGCAACTTTCTGGCATTATTCAAAGAGAATTTTATTGAAAATAGTAATTACGTTGTTCAAACAATCATGTTTCTTAACTTCAAATAATTATATTACCTCACTCTAAGTCACTTTATAAATCCATTCTGACAGAAAACTGCTTTAAATTAGTAATAAGTTCTTTAAACAATTATTTTTGTTGATTTCAATTGGATTATTGCCTCGATTGTTTAAACAATCGGTTTCGTGGAAAGTGGTATTTTACGTATTAGAAATGATGTGTATGAAAATTTGGAAAACAAAATTTCCCACGCATTTTTGGACCATCTAGTCATAAGTTATAAGGTAAACAGGAGATAGGTTTAGGAGCCTGCAAACGTTTTGCTTACTTATCAGGTCTGAGCAGGCTCGACCCGGCTAAATTTTTTCTGCTACTTTCCGGTCGGCTCACGGAGCTCAGTGCGGGTGCGCTCACCCCGACGGGTGTCTTTTGTCCACAAGCAGGTGAAAGTAAGAAAATTTAAAAACTTTTAATTTTTCAACTAGCGATTTCAAAATAGTATAATCAGTATCTACGAATTTTTCCTATTCCAATGATAAAAAAGTAAAAAGCCTAAAAAAATTGAAAATTTGAAGGAGTTTAATTTAAAAAAACTTCAGCTCAATATTCAATTTAATACTGAATGCTTCTAAAATTATCAACCTTTATGGACAAATTACATATAGTTGAAATCGGAAAAATTGGCAGCTTCCAAAAATATCATTTTCAAATCGCTAATTGCAAAATTAAGGATTTTTGCATTTTTTCAATTGGTCCTACTTTCCAACAAAGGACCCCTGAGGGAATGGTCGGTCTGCCCAAGCTCTCAGGTACCTGCCCAGAAAGTAGGTCGTAGGGCAGGCCGGGCAGGGTAGCCTGCCCTGGGCAAGAGCGTGCCGACCACTGCAGTTTAGGCTCAACTCGAGCGAAAAATAAGAGGGGCCCACCAATGCTCAGGTCAAACACTGACTGCTGGCTCTATTCGAGCGCACCCTTCGTTCCCGGGACCTACGCGCCTGCGTGAATCTTTTCCCGATTTGTTTGCGGAGGGAACACTCCGACATCGAGGGATTAGAGGACGCCCCATTGAAGCTACAGCTTTACAGGCTCATTTTTGGCTCGCTCGGGATTCTCTCTCAGTCCCTGGCAAACTCGTCGCTTAGAACTTGGTAAAATGCTCGTTTTGTCACGTAGGTCTTTCACTCAAATTGCCTTTTGGAAACTGGGGTGAAAGATCACGTAGACAAATTGTTTGCATTTTCCGAGGTTCTCAAGTTTAACATCTGGCATACAACATATTGGTTGAAGATTGAATTCTTTTAAGGAAATTAGTATTTTTTCAGTTGAAAATTGATTTATTCATATATTCAAGTGTAATATTTAAGTGTTCTATTTTTGTCCTAAAATTGATCATATTTTGTAGGTGTGCTTGATCGTGACGCTTCTTTTTCATTTCATTGACAAATAATATAAAAAATGATTCAAATAATGAATAAAAAATTAAAAATTATGTGTATATCACAAGGCAGAGTAGAATCGAGTCTTTCGTAATCTTTCGTACATTATATTTTCAAAATTTTCGATAATGATAATATAATATAATATAATTTTATGAATAAAATATAATTTTATTTGATGTAATTTTTTATGACAAACAATATTACTTGTGAATCATTTTTCGCTTGCAGATACTCCTGCGCATTGAATCCAAAAGATGATAAAAGTCAGAAAGTCGTTTACCAAATAATAGACGAAAAAAAAGAATCAACATTTGTTCATTATTTGCATTGATGTAAAATGTTGAAAAATAACACTTGGAAAATCGCTTCCACTATAAATTACACACTGTGGCTGATGACAATTCTGTCAGTAGTTAGGGCACTATGGTGTGTTTGGAAAAATCGCATCTGAAAACTCAAAATCATGTAACTCTGAATATTGAATAGTCGAAGAAAAAAAATTGAATGGCCTTGTGGGGATTAGCAGAAAATAAAACAAAAGAAGCCTTGAGTACCATAATATATTTGAATTCAAATCTTTTTATTTAATTTTGATCCGACTATGGACTGCGAAGAATATTATATCTTAGTTTACTTTTTTTTCTATTGAATTAATGATACAAATACTGTAGACTATCTTCATTGGAAGCAACTTCTTTAAACCAACGTGGAAAGATTGGGTGACGTCTGCCTACGGGACATTCCTTCATTTCAATTACGGTCATGTCGTCAACTGCAGCGCTTTCCATGTTTATCTTTATTCTCGACTTATAGCTATCTGCCTTATATATTCCAAGAAGAATTCCAGTATACTCCAGTATTGCAAAAACGACACCTTTGGATGTTGATAAAACAATATATTCTCGGGTTGGCACGGGGACAAATGTATCCGTTTCTGCTCGCAATTTGATTGGTAAACCGGCAGGGATGACATATCTTCGAAATTCAAATCGCCGGCTCGGATTTTCCTGGGGAATAAGCCGAATATATCCAAGTTTTGAAAGTGCATATCCAAGTATTTGTTGCGGAAAAGGCCTGCCCGGAGAAGACCTGGACTGTCTGGCAGAAGAAGAAGAACTAGGATTACTTTCGACATTGGGATTCCGTTCACAGTGTAGTGAATCGTAATTTGCAGAAGCTTTAATGAAACTTTTTGTGAAGATTGCTGGACCTTTGCCTACTACACAATCCCTTTTTTCATCTGGAGTCAAATTATCAACTGCGCCGCTTATCATATTTATTTTTATTCGCGACTTATCTGTCCTATAAATTCCACGAAGGATCCCACCATCATCCAATATTGCAAAAATGTCATGATTGGATGTTGATAATACAATATATTCTTGGGTAGGCACGGGCACATACCTATTTCGTTCTATTCGAAATCTTATTGGCATACCGGCAGGCATAAAGTATCTTCGAAATTCAAATTGCTGGTTTGGATTTGTGCGAGGAATAAGCCGAACATATCCAAGTTCTTCTGTTGCACATCCAAATACTCGATCTGAAGGAAGCCTGCCCAGAGGAGAAATGGATCTGGCATGAAGTGGAGGCTCCTGAGGAGATGTCCCGTCAGGTGAATGTTGTCTGACGGAATGAGAACCAGGATTATGTTCAGCTTTGGGATTCCGTTCACCCTGTAGAGAATCGTAATTTGCGGAAACTTGAATAAAACTTCTTGAGGAGATTACTGGACTTTTGCCTACTGGACAATCCCTTTTTTCATCTGAAGTTAAATTATCAACTACGCCGCTTATCATATTTATTTTTATTCGCGAATTATATTTATCTTTCCTGTAAATTCCACGAAGAGTCCCAGCATCATCCAGTATTGCAAAAATGTCATCATTGGTTGCTGATAATACAATATATTCTCGGGATGGCACGGGCACATACCTATGTGGATGTACTAGAAATTTAATTGGCAAACCGGCAGGAATAACGTATCTTCGGAATTCAAACTGCTGGTTTCGATTTGTGCGAGGAATGAGCCGGACATATCCAAAATCTTCTATTGTATATCCAAATATTCGATCTGAAGGAAGCCTGTCCAGAGGAGAAATGGACCTGGCATGAATTGGAGGCTCCTGAGGAGATTTTTGGTCAGGTGAATGTTGTCTGGCTGAAGAAGTACCAGGATTACGTTGTTGTCGAGCAGCAGAAGAAGAAGGGACAGGATTACGTTCGCTGTTAGGTTTCTCGTCAGGCTGAGAACTGCATTCTGCAACAAGAAATGGAAGATTGATTTTTTTTTCGTTCAGCACATTTAAGTCTAATATCTTTAGCTGTATTCAACGTTTCATTGCAGAAAGCATCTTTCTGATTCTTCAATAAAAATTATGAGAGATAATTTTCAATTATAAGAAGTTAACAACCATTGATTTCAAATAAGCCAAATAAAGAATTGAATTGCACTTCTTTCAAAATTCTATAAAGAAAAGTTGAACGTCAAAACTTTCAGGCTCAAAATGATCAAAGTTCACCGTGTTTGAATTTGACTAAACTCATTGTTTTACTTCTGTGATTTATTCTGAATTCGTTCAAATTATCCTGGGATTCTTATAAACTTCACTGAACTCCGTTGAATTAAAAAAAAACATCAGAAACATTATTGATACAAGTGAGTTACTTTCAGTTAGTTTTAGTCACATGTTGGGTTAAGAATTATCGTGCCAAAGAACTGGATTTAAAAACAAAATCTCAGTTGCAAATATCATCAGTTGTGAGTAACCTCTAGTATCTGCATGGAAACCTATGTGACCATTATTAAGGATTCTCTGTGCCTTTCAATTAAAATTGAAGTTACAAAATCTTCGCAATGCGAGACACTAGATTACAAAGCTGAAAGTTATTTTCATAGATATATAGTCATTGATTAATTTGTTAGTTAGTTAGTTGTAATGTAGGCAGGGTGGCCAGTGAGGTCCCAACCCCTGGCGCTCAAGCTATAAAGCCTATTGTGCCACACCCGTGGTTATTCTCAAGGCAGTACTCCGAATCTGCCCATCCTTCGCCGAGTGTTTTTGGACCTCGGTGGGTTTTTCGTTGTGATCAACGTTCTGAGATTATACCTCTCAGGTGCCAGGCATACCTATCGCACAGTAAACGACGTCCTCCTGTGTTGATCAGGCAAAGTGATCCTCACCCACTCTGCCATTCGGCAGCCTCCCTAGCAGGCTAGGCTGTACGGAGCGATCCCTCTGAGGTCATCAGGCAGATTCACAGATTCGAAGCACTTCTTGGTGTGTTATGTAAGTGTATGTGTGTGTGTTCATTACTCGAAATCGGCCAGCGACCACCGAGTGGAGGTCCCTTGAGAGGGCCTGCCTCTACGCAAGGAGATTGCTGACTCATTTTCGAGTCTTCACAGAATCGGTTTCGACCTCCAAGGCTATTCTGCTCGACATGGGGCCCCACCTTGGTACGATACCAGCTTTTTCTGAGGGGACCTACAGTTTAAGGTGGGTTCCGAATCACTGAAGTCCCGGTAGAAGTACATAGAAAAATTTCCATTGGTACCTGGCTCAAGGATCAAACCCCGGACCTCCTGCATGGAAGTCCGACGCGCTATCGTCTGAGCCAAGGAGGAAATTTAAAGTACAAATCAAATTTGTCCCGCATTTGTCGTTCAACTAATCATGCCAAAGTACCAGCAGGCCATGAGTTAAGCATAATTAAGAATCTGATCGAATCATCACTTCGTTGATTTCAGTGTTTCCTAATGGTTACGGACTGCGCTTCCATTTCTTTACCCCATGAAGTTTTTTCGAAGGTTTCAATTCTTGTGCCCTCGATCTTGTATCAGTACAGTGCAATGCGTCCAATTTGTCTTTTTGCAATGCCTCATTGATTTTGTGTGTGCAGCTTCTAGAGCTTTTGACATATTGTCTTCTTTCAGGTTTAAATCAGACATACTGTAGAGAGTTCTGATAGAGACCTCTAATTTATCCAGAAGCCTATTAAAGCCGAATACTACTGCGTTTAATGTAAGCTATTTTTCTCCACTAAATACCTTCGTGAGCACTCTAAAGTGTGGCAGATATTTATAAGTTTCTTTCAAAAGCTCCCACTCGCATGCTATGATTCTCAAGTTTTTTAATCCTTGATTATGATCGCACAATAAATTTATCGAAAGTTGCATTCGGAGAGAGAGATAAATCGTGTCATGTGTCGAATTACACCTAGTGCTGACGTCATTATTAGGTGCTAACATTGTAATATTGCACGTTTCACAGCACATTTTCAGTTTGTTCCGCCATTCTTCAGATCTTTTTATAATTTTGAAGAATCCTCTCAATTTTCATGAAGGCGACGTTGTAGCCAGCGTTTCAACATCTTCTATTTCTTCGCTTGCCCTTATATCTTGATATTGACTTTTTTCCTCATTTTTTTCGACGCATGCATCATCTTCAACGTTCTTATTTTGCTTGTCACCGTCATCAATTTTGAGAACCTTCAACATGTCTTGGATAGAAAGATTTAAAATGTGTGCGCCACAACGAAAGTGTTCGTTTGCAGAGTCGAGGTCACATTTCGGCTTGTTTGAGATCATTTTCATGAAAAATGTCAAAAGAATCCATTTATAATCGTGCATTACCTTTTCTGTGTCTAGAAATGATTCTTCTGAAAAATATTCTTATTGACAGTTTGGTGAAGTTCAAATATTGCTTGAAAGATCACGGATATGAAGTTGTACATATTAGGTGATGGTTTTAAATTAGAGTTAAACAAATTAACCTGTTCAAATCTTTTAGACTGTACCTATATTTTTTTCTTAGATTATTTCATATTTTTAACAGTTTGGTGCAACGCGAATAATTAATAAATAATAATAATAAAGGGAGATCTTCATGAAATCAAAAACTAGGTTGAGAACATTGACAGCCAATATAGATATAAGTAATTTAATTTAAAAAATTTGGCTTCATTTTTGGCTTCATCCTCATTTTCTATTATTTGAGAAACTTTTCGTTTTTTTGACATTTATCTTTCAAATTTTTAACATTAAAGTTCGACAGCTAACGAGAACTTTTCTTGTGAATCGAGACCTGAACAATCGAGGACGAACAAATTACATACAATGGGCTCGTTTGCGAAACGTTCTTGTGAATCAGGTAAAATATAACGAGAAACGAGAATTTCTCGTCTCGGTATGCAACTCTAGGGAAAAGAGGAACAATATTGATGAGTGTATCTTTCCATTGCGCGTCGCAGAAATCGAATTTAAGTGCCGCTTTTCAAGTTCGTAGGTATGTAGTGGCCATGTATATCTATGACGTCATCATTTTTGACGTCATAGACTATAAAAACAATAAGAGTGAGAAAAATGAGTCTCAAGTGCTACTTTAATGAGACCAGTGGTGGGAACACAGAATCGTTTCTTTTTGCACTGAAAACAACAGCATGAAGTTATCCTTTTCAAAAATAGGACGTGAAAAAAATACCGTGAAAGACGAAATCTCTAGTTTTTACAGTGTAAATATACAAATGGCTATTATATGACTATAAGCTGGAAAGGGGGAATTTAGGTTCACTCAAGACTTCCAGAGGCCTGATAAATAGCCGTATTCATGCATGTATCATATGAAATATAATAAGAATTACAGCTGATATATTATATCATTATATTTACCAATAGCATTAACGATGACCGCCAAGATGAAAACAAAAGTACAGACCATCCTCATTTTCGCAAAAGAGAGAAAAAACTGATAAATGCTTCAGTGAATAATTTGGTTATTAACTGTATCTATAGGAATATTCCATTGCATCATCAGAGTACATATATACACATAAGTAGCCGTTATCTCAGATGTATGTGAAATAAAGACCTTATCAGTGTCAAGATTGTCTCTCGAAAATAATGATATTATTTGTCATTTTTTATTATGATCATTTTAATTAAGACATTCTCATCTCAAATGGAAGGTAATGGTTCTATGTGAAAAATGACTAGCGCCAAATTCTGATTTTCAATGAAATAATTGAATTTTCCTCTAAGGAATTTAGGTTTTCAACCATGAAAAGGAATTGCTAAATTTTCAGTAAAAAATTATTGTTTAACAAGAAAAAGAAACAAATTCACAATAATAAACGCAAGTCAAACACTTCAAGGGGGCCATCCCTTGTGACCGTTCCAAAGAGTCGATTTGTTTTCTGTTGCATAAATCCAATCTAGAGTATGTATAGAATATACTAGTAAAGTAATTTTCCAAAATTCGAAGTCGTTGGAAAGTTAAAGAAGTAAGAATTTAAGGTGTTCAGAGTTTGCGGCCAACCGTTCGATGGGGCGGAAAACAAGAGCTATTGTGTAACTTCGGATTTGTACCAGAGGCCGATTCTATTCACACGCAGATATACGCACACAAATTTAGAGGGGCACTGCTGTCCTGAAAGTCTGAAACTCAAATTGAATGTAACGGTTCCTTAGTTTTGACTTTACAGTCAGCGGCGTAACAGCTATAACACCCGAACTTTCAAACGCGTTTTTCTCGAAACTACATTTTTTAAACTGACGACCATGATTCCTTAAGAACGGTTGAAGCGATAGCTCTCAAATTTTAATGGTACATTCAGCACACGTACGGTTATCGCCGGAACTAGGATTTTTGAAAAATGTTTCACCGTTTTTTTTTTTTCATACAAAAATAGTCGCAAAAAATAATTAAATTTTGGATCTTAATGTTTAAGGGCATATAAACAATTGAATTCTGAAAATTTTCAAAAAATCCTAGTTTTGACGATAGCCATTCACACATAGATTAACATCCAATTTTGTTTTTTGATTTCGGATAAGCCACTCTGACAGAATCATGGTCGCCGTTTACCTACGTTTTTTTATATGGTGGCCCCTCGCTCAATAAAACTCGCGATTAGGGTCATATTTTTGCATATGAATATTTAGAGTTACGGCTAAAGACTGAATATATATATATATATATATATATATACACACGGAGAAAATTTGTATGTTAAATTTTGCATAACTTAGTTCGGTAAACGGAGGACATTACGGCATTATATTAAAATTTCACTTTCAGTCATGTAAAATGAAATAGGGTAATATCTGATGTGAAAATATGAATTATTAATATAAATTCATTAAAATTTAATTCGCGATTCAGTAAGAAATAATACAACAAGATATCAAAGATTACCTAACAGTTGGGTAAAATGAGATGTCGATCACCTACCAGTTAGGTAAAATGAGTCGAACTGTTAGGTACAGTTTCAATCATAGAAAACAAAGTCTACCTCTCTAAATGTGTGAATTCTACATCCCAGTCATGTAAAATTTCGTGCACCAGCAAAAAAAAAAACATTCTTGCTACACAAACTGATTCTGTGGAAGGTCATCCACTACTAACAAACACATGCTCACACATATCGTACAATTCATAAGTATATTGTTGGTACATATACACAATTTAACTTAAACAATTACATTAAATTACGATACATTACATACGATATAGTCGCACGCTTTTAACGATATTAACGCTATTAAAAATCGAAAACGCTGTGACGGGTTTCGAACCACCTAAGCTACGTTTAACGCATTGTATCCCTAACAACTAAACCTCACGGCTAACCTAACAGTTAGAATATCGGGAAAAAAATCTCGGCTATAAAATTAAAGTACAAGTACGTCAGGGCCGTACAAAAAAAGATCTGATCCCCGTTTCATCGAAATTTGTTATTGTAACATTCTATCAATTAGCGGGCTTAGAAATTTGTCGGAAGTAAATAAAAATATTAAATAATTTTTTGTTTTGAATTTTCTCACCTTGAAGCTTTAAATTATTTGATTTTCAATACTTCAAACTTTTGCATGGTCTACGTTTTAAAAATAATAGAACATTATGAGTGCTAAGCCCGCACTAATGACCCTTTCTTTAGAAAAGAACTCGGTTCATTTTCCAACATTTTTTTATAGATTTTATAGAAAATCTTATATAATTTGAGAACGTTGTACATGATTTACAGAAGTTTCAGTATAATAGCGAG
>CAKNXH010060788.1:7742-71828 GCA_932178445.1 Andricus quercusramuli | reverse complement strand
AAACTATTAAATTTTCCATTGAAAATTCATCTTTTTTGTTTGTGATTTGGAAATTAGACTGCTAGGTTGAAAGTTTAACAACGCTGTTGAAACTTTATTTTATTGCTTGAAGATTCAACTCTTTTATGGAAATTAGTATAATATTAGTTGATAATTGATTTTTCCACTAAAAATTCAAGTGATCTATTTCTGTTCTGAAATTGATCATATTTTTGAGATGTGTTTGATCATGATGCTATTCATTCATTCATTTCATAAAAAAATGGCTGAAATAATGAATTATAAATAAAAAAATTATGCGTATATCACAAGGCAGAGAAGAATCAAGTCTTTTGTAATCTTTCGTAAATTACATTTTCAGAAGTTTCCACTTGTTTGTTCATAAAATTAATTAATAATATCGAATGACACCTTTTTATGATCCACTTTACATTGTCGATAAAAGGAAGTCATTTTTTGTCGAAATATTACCTTGAAATTCTATACTCGATAATGATAATGTAATTTTATTTGATGTTATAATTTTTTTATGATTACTGCACATATTGAAACTAACAATTTAATGGACCCAATGCAATCTGGGTTTCGTGCCAGGCATAGTACTCTTACAGCTACACTGAAAGTCACTTCTGACCTTAAACTGGCAATTGATAGAAGGGAAATAACGGTTGTTGTCCTTTTTGACTTTTCTAAGGCGTTTGATACAGTTAACCATAATTTACTGTTGACTAGGCTCAGATCACTCCACCTCTCAAATATGGCTGTGAAGTGGTTTGAATCTTATCTTAGTAATCGCTTTGAAAGAGTACAAATCAGCAATGGCGAGCGTTCTGACTGTGGGGAGGTTAAGAGTGGTGTCCCTCAAGGTTCCACGCTTGCACCTACTCTATTTAATATTTATACATCTGAACTTGGTAGTGAACTTCGACACTGCAACTATCACAAATATGCTGATGATTTCAAGCTGTACCTCTCCGGGCCTATTGCCACTCTTAAGAGCTTACTTCAAAAGGTACAGGAGGATATTGATTTGGTGGTGCAGTGGGCCTTGATGAACGGTCTCACTCTTAACCCTGCTAAAACCAAGGCTATAATCATAGGACCTTCTTCCTCTCCTCCACTTGCAACAATTGCAACCTTGCCTCCTCTCTCGATCAATGGGCGTCTCATTCCCTTTGTGGATTCTGTGAAAGATTTAGGCTATATTCTTAATCGCTCTCTTACATGGAATGAACACGTTGCGGATATCTCAAGGAAAACCTTTAGAGTCCTCCAACAGCTTAACAGGAATAAAGAATCACTTCCTACTTCAACGCGTATCCTCCTAGTTAAAAGCCTGATCCTTCCTTTCTTTGACTACGGCTCTGTGGTATATGACGATATTACTGATGAGCTGAATGCTAAGCTTGAGCGCACGCTTAATGCTTGCATTAGGTTCATCTATAACATCCCTAAAAGTGAACATATTACTCAGTATAGAGAAAGAGCAGGACTCCTTAACGTCGCCAAAAGAAGACAATTTTTCATGGGTAATTCACTTTATAGCCTATTCAGTAATGAAGCCCCGCACTATCTTCTCAACCTCTTCAATTTCATTGACAAAGATCAACCAACACATTCCAAACTCCGTGAAAGGAAAACAGTATTAAAAATTCAGCCACACCGCACGTGTAAAATGCAAAGGTCCTTTGTTATTCGTGGTGCTCGCCTTTGGAACAAACTACCTATAACCATCAGAAATGCACCTTCACAATTTCATTTTAGAAAACTCCTTTTTGATTACTTATTCAACACATCAAATCCTACCCTCGAAGTCACACATTGGTAAAACTTAAATTCACAATTAAAAACATATAAGTATGTGTATGAATGCGTATATACTTTTAAGTAGGTATACCTGCGTATTTATATTTATAATATCCTTCTGTTGATAGCCTGGATCTAATTTTTTGTATCATAGTTTAGTAATTCACCTTTGTTAATACCTATTTTTTATTTCAATTGTCAAATCGATCGCTGTCACATTCTAATTGTAATATGTATCACCTGTTCCTTATAGGGCTATTTAGCCCTAGGAACTTTTCATGAATAAATGCAAATACAAAATACAAATGACACATAATATTAATTACATATAAATTATTTTTCGCTTGCACATACTCCTGCGCATTGAATCCGAAAGTTAATAAAAGTCAAAATTGTCAGGTGATAGACAAAAAAGAAAAGAATCAACATTTGATCATTATTTACATCGATGTAAAACGTTGAACAATAACAATTGAAAAATCGCTTCCACATATTAGTTGTAAATTCAATAACAAAATTTTTCGATTAAAACAGATTCTGAAATGCATTGAGAATTGCGTCCTCCAATTTATCGTTAACTATGTTATTTGATTTCGCCCCACTGTGTCCGTCGTTGCGTGTGGATAATGAGGCTATGGGACTGCACTAAAAAATTAATATTCCTATAAATTATACACTGTAGCTTGAAAAATAATGAAAATTCTGTTAGCAGTTAGGGCAATGTTCTGTTTTCAAAAGCACGCGTATGAAAACTCAAAATCATGTAACTCTCTGCATATTGAATATTCGAAGAAAAAAAATTTGAATGGCATCCTGGGGATTAGCAAAAGATGAAACAAAAGAAGCCTTGGTAACCATAATACATTTGCATTTAAATCCTTTTATTTCATTTTGATCTGACTTCGGATTACAAAGAATATTATATCTCGGTTTATCATTTTTCTATTGAATTAATGATACACATAATGTAGACTATCTTCATTGGAAGAAACTTCTTTAAACACACCCGGAAAGATGTGGCGTCTACCCACAGGACATTCCTTCATTTCAATTATGGTCATATCATCAACTGCACCGCTTATCATGTTTATTTTTACTCTCGAACGATATACATCTGCCTTATACATTCCAAGAAGAAATCCAGTATAATCCAGTATTGCAAAAACGACACCTTTGGATGCTGATAAAACAATATATTCTCGGGTTGGCACGGGCACATATACACCCTTTTCTTCTCGCAATTTGATTGGCAAACTGGCAGGAATAACATATCTTCGGAACTCGAATTGCCGGTTCGGATTTTCCTGGGGAATAAGCCGAATATATCCAAGTTTTGCAAGTGCATATCCAAGTACTTCTTGAGGAAAAGGCCTGTCCGGAGAAGACCCGGACTGTCTGGCAGAAGAACAAGAACTAGGATTACGTTCGACATTGGGATTCCGTTCACACTGAAGTGAATCGTAATTTGAATAAGCTTTAATGAAAGTTCTTGAGAAGATTGCCGTACTTTTGCCTACTGGACAATCCCTTGTTTCATCTGGAGTCATATTATAAACTGTGCTACTTATCATATTTATTTTTATTCGCGAACTATATCTATCTTTCCTGTAAATTCCACGAAGAGTCCCACTGTCATCCAATATTGCAAAAATGTCATCATTGGATGTTGATAGTACAATATATTCTTGGGTTTGCACGGGCACATATCTATTCAGTTCTAGTCGAAATTTAATTGGCATACCGGCAGGAATAAAGTATCTCCGAAATTCAAATTGCTGGTTTGGATTTGTGCGAGGAATGAGCCGAACATATCCAAGTTCTTCTGTTTTACATCCAAATACTCGATCTGAAGGAAGCCTGCCCAGAGGAGAAATGGATCTGACATAAAGTGGAGGCTCTTGAGGAGATGTTCGGTCAGGTGAATATTGTCTGGCAGAAGAAGAACCAGGATTACGTTCGACGTTGGGATTCCGTTCACACTGTAGTGAATCGTACTTTGCAGAAGCTTTAATGAAACTGTTTGGGATGATTGCTGGACTTCGGCCTACTACACATTCCCTTTTCTCATCTGGAGTCAAATTATGAACTGCACCGCTTATCATATTTATTTTTATTCGCGAATGATTTCTATCTGCTCTATACATTCCACGAAGAGTCCCAATATCATCCAATATTGCAAAAATGTCATCATTCAATGTTGATAATACAATATATTCTTGGGTTGGCACGGGCACATATGCAAGTGGTTTTACTAGAAATTTAATTCGCAAACCGGCAGGAATAAAGTATCTCCGAAATTCAAATTGCTGGTTTCGATTTGTGCGTGGAATAAGCCGAACATATCCAAGTTCTTCTGTTGTACATCCGAATACTCGATCTGAAGAAACCCTGCCAAGAGGACAAATGGATCTGGCATGAAGTGGAGGCTCCTGAGGAGATGTCCGGTCAGATGAATGTTGTCGGGCAGAAGAAGAACCAGGATTACGTTCACCATTAGGACTCCTGCTAGCAGGCGATCTGGACCTGCCACGAAAAAGAGCCTTCTCTGGAGAAATCCGGTCAGGTAAATGTTGTTGCCGAGCAGCAGGAGAAAAAGAAGGACCAGGATTACGTTTCCTGTAAGGTTTCTCGTCGGGCTGAGAACTGCATTCTGCAAGAAGAAGATTTTTTTTTTTTCATTCAGCACAATAATTTTCAATGATAAAATCACCCCACCATACATTTTTCCTGTTAAATTGGCACTCATATTTCGATTCGGTTCAACTCCAACCGAACTCTCTCAACGATTTTACAGAATTGATGCCTGAAAAGTTAGATTGGAAAATTATATTACATTAAAAAAAATTGGTGGAATGCAATTGAAAAATCTATTTCATTTTTAATACTCAATGTATTTTGCAAATGAATTTATCAATACCATGGGGCCCTAGAAATAATTCGGCTCCCATTGCGTGGAATGGGAATACTAGAACAATTTATAGACAAAAAGTTTTTTTTTATTGAACTCATGAGTTTTTTTGAATTTTTTATATTTCGTAAACAGCTTTCATGAGCCATTATCGATATCAGTTATTTATGTAGTGATAAATAAAGTTTTTCCTACGAAATCAACGGAATTTACTTCGCAGTGACACCTGTTTATCATATATTTGGACAGTTAATAACAATTGATGCTTATATAAACAAACCTGATCAACACATGCATTGTTGCGCTATTCTCTAACGCACTAGTTTGGTTCTTTCTACGTAATCACACAGAAAAACTAAGAATAAAATTTGTTGCAGGAAATTTTTTAGAGCGCTAAAGTTCTGTTCAGCCAACCTCGCGTCTTTCAAACTACATGTAAAGTTTATCTTCTGTTCTTTCTGTGGAGATGTTATTAACTAATTTATAAACCTTTAGGGACATTTCCATGACAATCTACAATTATTATTTTTAACACAAATTTTTTATTTAAATTAATTAACAAATGCATTTTGTGGTTATTTTCAACATTTCAACGTTGTTCTTTTAACGCGTAATCAACTCTTAACAACTAATTTTTGAAATTTTTAAAAAGACTTGGATAACGATCAATTATTGTTATTGTTATGAACAATGTTATGAGGACAGTTTTTTCGTATGAGACATTTTTCACATAAGAATCCCGTTTTTCCTGTGAATTTGGGAGAAATTCTTTACCCAAAAATCATTGTTACCAACATTAGGGTGGTCCAAAATGGTTTTTTCTCGAATTTTTATAAATAACGCCTGGAAATTAATTCGAATCCAAGTAAAAACAAATCCCCTTTTTTAACGATATTTAGAGGTAGCACAAGAGCCCCTTGAAGTTCAACACATTTTCCATAAGAAGAAAAGACGATTAATAGTATTAATTTATTCATGCACGTATTCATACATGTATTATATAAAATAAAATGAGAATCACAGATATATTATATTATTTTATTTACCAATAGAATTAACGATGACCGCCAAAGTGAAAACAAAAGTACAGACGAACCTCATTATCGAAAAGTAGAGAACAAACTGATTAATGCTTCAGTGAATAATTTGGTTATTAACTGTATCTAAGGAATTTTTCATTGCATCATAAGAGTACAAATATATACATAAGTAGCCTTTATCTCACATATATGTGAAAGAACGGCTTTATCAATGTCAAGATTGTCTCTCGCAAATAATGATATCATTTTACATTGTTTGTTATGATCATTTTAATTAAGACATTCTCATCTCAAATGGAAACAGATTTTTATTCCTCCAATTTTATCTCTTCCGAGGCTTGATTATTGAACAAATTATTATGATGAATTCATGTGATATAGTTTACCGATTTTTTTCATAACAATACCCGACCCGACGTCAAACTGGACTCCCCTTGAAAGTAACGTAGCCGTTGTTTAAACACGGATTTTACGTTTATTCTGCGTTTTTCCATTTTTCCCAATTACAATAATGAATCCAAATTAATTGAAAATAGCTGTGAATTTGATCTCGAGTTTTTCCACTTTTCTGCATGATAAAATATTGAAATAATAATAATATTATATATTAATATTGAATATTGAACATTTTCAATATGAAATATGAAATATTTTTTATATAGTGCTCATTTTACGAGCACTTTGTTCCCCGTTAGTAAATGTATTTCCTTCCTCATAGAGAAAGCATTAGTTATATTTTCAATAATATACAAACCAAAGTCTTCATTTTGCTCAGTTTAAAAATAGAAAGTTACAAAATGATACAAAAATTTTTTAAATGAAATGAAAAATGAGGAAAATCAAATTTTTTATTCGAAATAATAATTTTTCGAGCTGGAAAACAGAAGGGAAAAGTTCTGTCCCACCCTATCCCTTTTCCAGCTTTATGATTTCTTTTTAAAAATTGTCAGAATTACTCTATTTGAGAATTTGTGATCAAAAACACTTTTCTATTCATGCTTACTCTTCAATAAAATGTATCAATGCTATGGTTCAACTGTCGACCAAATATTGTTAATTGAAACAGATACAATTTCATCTGAAAATAATGAATACTTAAATTTTACAGTCGAAGAAATTATTATTTAAACAACAAAAGAACGAATTTTCAACTAAAAAGATGAATTCTCGATTAACATGATGAATCTTCAACCAAACAAAATGAAGTTTTAACCATATAGTTGACTTTTCAACTGAAAAAGATCAATGTTTAACCAAAAATGGAATAGGTAAATTTTAAGTTGGAATAAATAATGTTCATCTAAAAGAAAATAATTTTCGAACAAATAATTACATTTTGACCTATATTAAGAGATGAATTTTAATATATAGTGGATTTTTAAACTCAATACTTAAATTTTTCAACTGATAAAGATAATTTGTCTACTAATAATAGAATAGTCGAATTTTCAGATAAAAGAATCAATGTTCAACCGAACAAGGAAACGACATTCCAACGATCTTTATAAATTTTTAACCAGAAAAATGAATTTTCAAGTAAAGTTATGAAACTTTATCCACGAAAATCAATTATTAACCGAATTGAGGAATTTTCACCAAAAAAATGTAAATTCCCAACCGCAAATAGAATAACTGAATTTTCAGTTAGAAAAAATTGATTTTCTGCAAAAGAAAACACGAAATTTCAACAAAATACTTAAATTTTTACTATTTAGTAATAATTTTTTCTTTAATCATTATTAATATTATTAATAATTATTAATATTATCATTCAATTTAATAATTTTTAGTTATTTATTCATCAGGAGATGAATTTAAAAACAAAATTATGAGTCGTCAACGAAGAAAATAAATTACAACCAAATAGTTAAGCTTTTGAATAAAAAAGATAAATTTCCAACCAAACGAGTTGAATCTTCAACTAAAAAAAAATTCAGCTAAGAATTGAATAGTTAAATTTTGTGATAAAGAAATGAATTTTTAATTGAATAAAAGAAATCGCAACAAAATAGTTTAATTTTCAGCTAAAGCAGCGATGAATTAAAAAAAATGAATCTTTAACCAAGAAACTAAATGTGTAACCAAATAGCTGAATTTCCACCAAAAAAAAGACAAATTTTAAATCAAAAATGGAATGGTCGAATTTTCAAAAAAAAAAAAAATTAATTTCAACTAAAAGAAATTATTTTCCATATAGCAGTCAAATTTTCAACAAAAAAAATGACTTTTAAAAGAAGGGTAAATTGCGACTAAGTAGTTACATTTTGAACCAAAAAATGACTTTCTAATTGAAGGGTTCAACTTTCAAATAAGTATACTGAGAGTCCGAGACGGGACACCGAAGCGAGCAGACGTGTTTGTTTACGTGCTCTATCGGCAGTTTACTCGTGTTGTGATTGTGCTAATTCGACCAACTCTATGTGATTTGTGCCGCGTATTTTGTGAAATTTTAGTGCAGTGGCGTAACTTTTCATTGCACAGCCTACCGTAGCTTGCACTCTCAAGCTGCGGTTGCAGTTTGAAATGCAGACCCCATCTCCTGCAATTGCGTTGGATAACGGCGTCAGGCCTGCAGTTTTCCCCCATGCTTCTTCCTCCTCACAGCAAACTAAAAGTTATGCAAATACCATAGCTCAACCTTCGCTCCCGAAAAAGGATCACGCCATCGTCACTGACTCTATTGAAGGCGCTACAATTGACGACTACATTGACGGCCTTGAAATTCTCACCGAACCCAACAACATCAAGTTTATATCCAAGATATCTGGTAACAGAGTATGTGTGTTTCTAAATCACGCTAGCTTAGTTGAAAATTTATCGGACAAAATAATTACTGTCAACAACACAAAACTCAAAATCAGACCCCTCATCGGAAAAAACAAAAGAGTCGTAATCTCCAATGTAAGCCCTATCATTCCGCATGACTTCCTAATTCAAACCCTCAAAAACAGAGGAATAAACCCAGTTTCGAGCATCAGCTATATAAGAGCAGGACTAAACAAATCCGGAAGATCCCACATATTGTCTTTCAGGAGACAAGTCTATATTAAAGAAGAAGATGAAAAACTGCTGCCAGATTCCATACAAATAATTTACGAGAATACCCCTTACTGGATTTACTTCAGCACTGACTCGATGAGCTGCTTCGTATGTAAACAAAGCGGCCACACTGCCAAACAATGCCCGAGCCTGCCTTCTCTCCCGTCACAGCCAACCACTCCATCCGGACCGCCGACTGACATCACTTCAAATTCTCAAACGTTAAATGTATCTCCGCTCACTCCACCGTCCACGGCTCAGAAAAGACCTCCTCCTTCTTCTACGACATCTACGATTGACACCTCCTCGCAACAAATCATCACCACACCACAAGATCCCATGAACACTGAAGTTGCCACCGCAGATGGTACTAATCTCGAGAATGTACTCAGACGCCCTCCTCAAAAAAAACTCAAGCCCGACCCTCCTAAAAGTTCTTCCAAAACTCTTAGCGTCAAAGATCACCTTGCTCCGGTTCTCGAAGCTATCAAAAACAATGAAATTACAACCTCACTTGATTTAGACACGTTTGGTAAAATCGTAGAAGAAACTTATGGGAGAGGTGACATTCTTCCAACAGTCCTCTCATTCACAAAGAACGTCGACGATGTCATCACTACCATTGACGAGGTCTACAGTAAAATCACGAGCAAAACTTTCAAAGGGCGCCTAACTCGTTTGAAAAAGAAACTTTCCAAAATGAACATCAGCGGTTCTGAGTCTGCATTTGAAACAGGAAGCGACTCGGCCCAACTCGAATCTATTCTCTCTAAAAATGTCGAACACGACTAGTAATAGCAACTCTCCTCCGAATATGTCTCAAAGTTCCTCCGCTCCAAGAGCTCTCAGACTTTTATTTTGGAACCCAAGAAGCATCGTAAACAAACAGGAAGACCTCATTAAAGCTCTCCCGGATCTTGACATTTTCGCCTGTGTTGAGTCGTGGCTCTCTGACAACACAAAAAACTTTCATTTCTCTGGATTCAAGACTTTTCGCAAAGATCGTTCACACTCCGCGGGTGGCGGTATTCTCATCTTACTGCGCAACAACATAGCCTACACGGAAATCTCCGACCTCAAAAGCCCGGACCCGTCTGTCGAGATTGCTGGTGTACGTATCACGAATGTTTATCCTGTTCTCAATCTAATTATTTGTTACCGAGCCCCAGGTAGCACTCTTTTAGAAGCTCAATGGGACGATATCTTCAGTAACACTGACAGAAATGGTTCGACTATTTTTTTGGGTGACTTTAACTCACACCACCAGGGATGGAATTGCCTAAAGAATGACGTTAATGGTGAAAGATTACTTGAAAGTCTAAATAAAACAAATCTTATTATACACAACACTAATACCACCACTCATATCCAAGGCTCTTCCTCGTCAAACCTAGACCTTCTATTTTCAAGTCCCGATATAGCTCACAAAATAGACTATATACTTGCTAAAGACACCTGGGGCTCGGATCATTTTCCTATTTTCATTAGCACGCTTATTACTAAAAGTATCTATCGTAAAAAATCCTTCAATGTAAAATCTGTTAGAACAGACTGGGCCAAAGTCTGCACAAGTCTCGAAAATAATTTCGGTAAGCTTCTCACTGCTGAATATGATATATCTCCAGCCAACGTAAAATATAATACCTTCATCGAAATTGTAACCGGGGCTATTGTAAACAACTCGCCCAAGAAAAAAATCGTAAATAATAAAATTCATCGCAACCCGGCTAAGTGGTGGGACGCGGAATGCGACAAGTTTAAACGAATTAGAACAGCCGCTTTCAAACGATGGCGCTTTACCAAGACACTCGACGATTTTATTTCTTATAAAAAAACTTGCGCTCAAGCAACTAAATTATTTAAAAGAAAAAGAAGAGCCAATTACAGATCTTTCGCCAGCAACATTAATTTCAAAACTAGTAATAGTTACTTATGGAATGCCTGCAAAATTCTAAAAAATAAATGGGCCAAAGTAAAACCCGACCACTCAGCTGAAAACCTTCAAACCAAGACCAAAATTGATATTGCTCTCGAAAAAATCTGCCTCCCTTGGTGCGCTACTGACCCCAACCAACTGCCCGCTTGCGATGAAAACGATTTTCTTAGCTCTCCTTTTAATTTCACAGAGTTTAATGTAGCCCTCGAAAGCAAAAATGGCAAATCTTCTTCCGGAATGGATGGTATCGACTTCGATACCATCCAAAGATTGCCCCTTAAATACAAACTTGTACTTCTCGACATATTTAATGAAATGTACTCGACCGACTGTTATCCGGCCAGCTGGAAGGACACGTTTGTTCATTTTATAAATAAATCTGACGGGAAAAATGTCCGCCCCATAGCTCTTACATCGTGCATGTGCAAACTCTTTGAAACTATGCTAAAAAACAGAATGCAGTGGTGGATCGAATATTTCAATCTACTTCCTTGTAGTCAATCAGGCTTTCGTAAAGGACAATCGACCACGGACAACCTTACAAACTTTCTTGTATTTGCCGAAGAGGCTTTCGCAAATAAAAATACTGTCCTGGCTGCATTCCTAGATGTAAGTGGTGCCTTTGATAAAGTGATAGTAGATATACTCATTGCAAAATTGGCAAATTTTGGCTGTCCCTCCAACCTCATCAAATTTATTCAATTTCTGTTGACTGAAAGAGTCGTTCACACTGACAGTCTGGGTTCTGCATCCAGGACAGTCAATCGAGGAGTTCCACAGGGCGGCGTTTTAAGTCCTCTCCTCTACTGCATCTACGTAGCCGGCATTGTTGACGGTCTACCCAAAAGCGTTAATATCTCTCAGTTTGCCGATGATATCGCCATTTACTGCAGCCAAAAGAACAAACCGCGAAACAAACTTCTGGAAAAAGCTATAAATAATGTTCAGCAAAAACTCTCGGATTTAGGTCTTGAATTTTGCGCAAGCAAAACCATTCACGTAGAATTTAATCACAAAAATATTCCACCAGGCTCCTCTGAAATTACCGTTGACAATGTCACCTTGTCTTCCAGCGAATCTGTAAGATTTTTAGGTCTAACTCTTGATTACAAACTAAATTTTAAAGACCACATCGACTCTGTGATAGCTAAAACCCTACGTACTCTAAATATTGTTAAATTTGTAAGAGGTACATGGTGGGGCGCCGACCCTGAAACTCTCCTAATCCTATACAAAAGCTATGTCCGTTCTTATTTTGATTATGGCTGCTTCATTTACTTTCCCACACAGATCAAATTAATCGAGAAACTTGAAAGAATCCAATTCTCTGCAATCAGACTAGCCCTTGGCTTCCGGAAAAGTACGTCCTCCTCGCCGAATCTAAACTCTCAACAATGCAAGAACGAGCAAAGTTCTTATGTTTCTGCTACCTGTACAAAGTAACTTCAAACACTAAGCTTCCGACTTGCCATAAAATTAACCGCTTCAAAAAGAAGCTGCTCAACCAGAATCACCGTCTCTCACTCAATCAGCGTATTATTTCCTCCTGCACCAGAGATCTCCGCGATTCGGAAAACTTACTGTTTACCAGCGCCGGGTACAAAATGTATACACAAGAATATGAATCAATTACCCTCAACCTGAATATCATCACAGACACAGGTAACTCTCTAAAAAACTCAGATAATCCCGATATTGTAATCAAGGATCTGATCACAAAAAGTAATTCTATCGCTATATTCACTGACGGTAGCAAATCTCCTGACTCTACCTCAGTAGGAAGTGCTTGCATTTGCCCTGCCCTCAACAAAAGTGCCAGCATGGGCCTGCATAAAAATGCCTCCATCTTCACAGCTGAGTGCTTCGCCATACTTCTTGCTATCGAAATAGCATCAAATAACCTTTCGCATAATTTCTCAATCTTTTCAGACTCTCTTAGTGCCCTTCTTGCCCTCAAAAACTCCAACATGTCTGCTCATATCAATCCTTATATATACGAAATCAAAAGAAAGTACTTCGATTTCACTACACAGAACTCAAACAGTATCAACTTTTTTTGGATCCCTTCCCACCAAGGAATTGAAGGCAACGAAAACGTTGATGCGCTGGCTAAAGAAGCCTCTCTTCTAGCTCCAGATCCCACAGTAAAAATCCCGTACACTGACTTCCGAGAGAAACATAAGAAACTTTCCTCCTCTAATACCAATGCCATTCTATTGCCGCAAGCTCTTCTCAAAGGCAGAGATTATTTCACGAATTTCTATTCCTCTCAATCCAAACCCTGGTTTTCTGGTTTACATCTCCCAAGAGAAATTATTACTACAATTAACAGGTGCCGTTCGGGGCATTACAGTCTGAACGCCTCTCTCAATAAATTGAATCTAACAACTCCAAACTGTCAGTGTGGCTATAACACACAAGATCTGGACCACATCCTTTGGCATTGCCCTTTACACAAAGACTCACGAGTTAAGCTACTCAGCAACCTGCGCCTACTCAAATCTCGCCCGCCATTTACCTCCTCTATCTTTCTATCAAATCCTAGCGTCAAAACCAGCAAAATACTGTACTCGTTCTTAAAAGACTGCAATCTCTCATTGTAAACAAACCAAAACTTACCGATAATTTATGTATTTCTCGCCAATGTAAACATGTATAGTCAAGTGCAACAAACTTCTGTATCATTATATATTGCCTATGTATTCAGCATAATAATCTTGTATGTATTAAAATTGCTTAAATAAAAAAAAAAAAAAAAAAAAAAAAAAATAAGTATACTCGAATTCTCAACTAAATAGTCGAAATTTTAACTAAGAAATGTAATTTTTCTCTTCAAAATGTACTAGTTGATTTTATAATTAAAAGAATTATTGCTCAAGCAAACAAAGAAAGGAATTTGTATCAAAATAGTTAAATTTTCAACCAAAGAGACATTTTCGAATAAAGTTAGTTAGTTTCAACCAACAAAATTAATTTTCCATCAAATAGTTGAATTTTTAATCAAAGAAATGAATTTTCAATTACGTACTTTTACCAAAATATATACATTTTCAACCAATTAATTTAATTTTCAACTAAAAAGATAAATTTTCAACTCAATAGTCGCATTTTCAACTAAAAGAGATAAATCTTCAAACAAAAGTGGGATATTTAAATTTCCAGTTAAGAAATTAATTTTCAACTGAAAAACGCATTTTCAACAAAGTAGGTAATTTCTGAAAAAAATTAACAAAAGAGTTCGAAATTCAATAAATTTGTTTAGTTTTCAATCAAATAGTTAAATTTTCAGTTAAAAGAATGAATGTTTAACCAAAAAAAGAAAAGATTTTTCAAGAAAAAAGTTAAATTATCAACCGGTAAAGATGAATTCTCAAGGAAAAATGTAATAGTGAGTTGATATTTTAACAAAAAAAAAAAAGAATATCAAATGAATTTTGCCGACGTTTCGTGAATATTGCAGTTCACTTCTCCAGGGCTGACCTGAAACTGAAGTTTCAGGTTAAGTTGTTCTTATATATGTGTTCTCTACGATGCCTGTGATTGGCCAGAGCGCCCCGTGGTGGGGACTGGTTGAACAGAGTAGGGAAGTTATGGTAATTTATATATTTTTATAATCGATTTGTACATCAAAAATTTTCTCATTCGCATAATTTAAAGTTGATGCGAGAATGGCAAATTTATGTTGATTCAAGACGAATTGATTGACCCATAGCATTGATACATTTTATTGAAGAGCAAGGGAGCTATGGAATCTAATCACTATTCAGTAAGAAAATTACCTGAGGTTCTCAAGATGTAAGAAGATTGAAAATACATGTCTCTAAAGAGAGTCCTTTTTTCGGTCAGGTTATATTTTTTTATATAATGAATCATCTGATAACCATTATTCACGAAATTCGATAAAATCTGGTCAAACCCTTTAAAATCCCTCGAAATATGATAGAATCATCCTTTAAAATTTCACAAAGTCCTTTAAGATTCGATTACAATGTTTTAAATCTCTTGAAAACTTTGCCACATAAGAAATCTTTTCAATGTCTGAAATCGCGAGAAATCATATAAAATCTTTGGAAAAAGCTTGAAATAACTTCAAATAATAAGGATATAATGTATTCATCGAAACCCTATCAAATTTGTTAAAATGTCTTACAAAACGTTCAAAAACTACTTCACACAATCAGGGCATAACAAATTCTCTTGCAGATTAATCTTTTTAGTTGAAAATGCATCTATTGAATTTTTCATTGGAAATTCATCTTTCTTGTTTGAAAATTCAATTAACTGGCTGAAAATTACACTACTTTGTTAAAACTTCATTCTGTTGGTTGCAGGTAAAACTATTCTGTTGAAAATTCTTTTTTTTTTAGGTTGTAAATTATATTTTTTTTATTTGTAAATTGAACTGCTAGGTTGAAATTTCAAAAACGTTGTCAAAACTTCATCTTATTGGTTGAAGATTGAACTGTCTCATGGAAATTAGTATTCTTTTAGTTGAAATCTGATCTTTTCACTAAAAATTTAAGTATTTTATTTCTGTCCTAAAATTGATCATATTTTTGAGGTGTGCTTGATCATGATGCTATTTGTTCATGTCATGAACAAATGATATAAACAATAATTTAAATAATGAATTATGAATTTGAAAAATTATCTGTATATCACAAGCCAGATAAGAATCGAGTCTTTCGCAATCTTTCGTATATTGTACTTTCAGAATTTTCAAGTTTTCTGTTTATAAAATTAATAAATAATACCGAATGACACTTTTTTATGATCCACTACACATTGTCGATAAAAGGAATTAATTTTTTGTCAAAATATTACCTTGAAATCGAATACTCGATAATAATAATATAATTTTATTTGATCTTGTAATTTGTTTATAACAAGTGATATTACTTATGAATCATTTCTTGCTTGCACATACTCCTGCGCATTGAATCTAAACGATAATTAAAGTCGGAAAGTTGTTTATCAGATGACAGACGAAAAAGAAAAGAATCAACATTTGTTCATTATTTTCATAATTGTAAAATTTTGAATAATAAAAATTGAAAAATCGCTTCCACATATCAGTTTTAGATTAAATAACAAAATTTTTCGATTGAAACAGATTGCTAAATCAAATGAGAATTTCGTCCTACAATTTATCAATAACTATGTTATTTGATTTCGCTCCACTTGTGGGGATAAGCAAAAGATAAAACAAAAAAAGCCTTGATAACCATAATATAGTTGCATTCAAATGTTTCCATTCAATTTTGGTCCGACTACGGTTATATTAGATCTTAGTTTTTTTTTATTGAATTAATGATACAAATACTGTAGACTATCTTCATTGGAAGCAACTTCCTTAAACCAACGTGGAAAGATTGGGTAACGTCTGCCTACAGGACATTCCTTCATTTCAATTGCAGTCATATTTTCAACTGCAGCGCTTATCATGTTTATTTTTATTCTCGACCGATATTTATCTGCCTTATATATTGCAAGAAGAATCCCAGTATACTCCAGTATTGCAAAAACGACACCTTGGGATGTCGATAAAACAATATATTCTCGGGTTGGCACGGGCACAAATACATTCGTTTCTGCTCGCAATCTAATTGGTAAACCGGCAGGAATAACATATCTTCGGAATTCGAATTGCCGGTTCGGATTTTCCTGGGGAATAAGCCGAATAAAACCAAGTTTTGCAAGAGCATATCCAAGTACTTCTTGAGGAAAAGGCCTGCCCGCAGAAGAACCAGACTGCCTGGCAGAAGAAGAAGAAGAACTAGGATTACGTTCGACATTGGGATGCCGTTCACACTGTAGTGAATTGTAACTTGCACTTGCTTTGATAAAACTTCTTGAGAAGATTGCTGGAGTTTTGCCTATTGGACAATCCCTTTTTTCATCTGGAGTCATATTATCAATTGCGCTGCTTATCATATTTATTTTTATTCGGGATTTATCTATCCTATAAATTCCACGGAGAATCCCACTGTCATCCAATATTGCAAAAATATCATCATTGGATGTTGATAATACAATATATTCTTTGGTTGGCACGGGCACATATCTAACTGGTTGTACTAGAAATCTAATTGGCATACCGCCAGGAATAAAGTATCTTCGAAATTCAAATTCCTGGTTTGGATTTGTGCGAGGAATGAGCCGAACATATCCAAGTTCTTCTGTTTTACATCCAAATACTCGATCTGAAGGAAGCCTCCCCAGAGCAGAAATGGTTCTGGCATTAAGTGGAGGCTCCTGAGGAGATGTCTGGTCAGATGGATGTTGTCTGGCAGAAGAAGAACCAGGATTACGTTCGCCATTAGGACTCCTGCTAGCAGGCGATCTGGACCTGCCACGATAAGGAGCTTCCTCTGGCGAAATCCGGTCAGGCAAATGTTGTTGTCGAGCAGCAGAAGAAGAAGAAGAAGGGCCAGACATACGTTTACTATGGGGTTTCTCGCCGGGCGGAGAACTGCATTCTGCAAGAAGAAATAGAAGATTCATTTTTGTTGTTGAGCACGCTTATGTCTAATATCTTGAGGCTGAATTCAACGGAAATCTCTATAAAAGAAACAGTTTTTCATATACCCAATTCTTTGGCAAATTTATTCATTCAGTTTTCACTGCCAAATAACACCTGATCTCAACGATTTTACAGAAGAGTGAAAAATGTTTTCAAAAATCGAAGTTTTAATTTTGAGGAAACAACTGTATACTCCGAAAGTAAATAAATGCTGAATTGATGCCTGAAAAGTTAGATTGGAAAACTATTATATTAAAAAAAATTAGTGATATTTATTTGAAAAATCCTTTTCATTTTTAGTACGCAATATATTTTGCAAATTAATTATTAATACCATAGGGCCCTAGAAATAATTCGGCTCCCATTGCGTGGAACTGGAAGAATAAAATAAATAAACCTAATAAACCTAATCAACAAATGCACTGTTGGGCTATTTTCCGACGCTCTAGTTTGGTTCTTTCCACGTAATCAAATGATATTAACTAATTTATAAACCTTTAGGGATAATGACAGTCAAGAGTTATTATGTTTAAGAAAAATTTTTTCTATCCAATTTGTATTATCTCATGTATTTATGTACTAAGAAATTACACTCTCCACCCAAGAATTAACAGCCAATTATTTATCAATCATTTCTTGCCATTAATAAATATCAATTAATTATTGTTTAAACAAAATTCATTAACAAATGAATTTACTGGCCATTTTCAACATTTCAACGTTGTTGAATACGAATACAATATTACATTTCAAATATCACCCTCATGTGTCTGTTTTATAAAGTACCAAAAAAAACCAATAAGAGAAAAAATGGGTTTTGCGAGTTTTTGGCGCTTATTATGATTTTTTTGCGTTTTTTACATGCTCATTGTTCCTAATAGATAAAATACTACTTTATACTGACGACTAGATGTTTGAATAAATTGTCGAAACAATTTATGACTGCTTTCAGCAATTTTCTCCCAGAATGGAGATAGAAAGTCACGGTTTTTCCGAAAATGTTCCACTTTTTGTCCAATTTTCAATTAGACAGAGGTAGTAGTTTATCAATGTTAACAAAAGTAATTCTTTCAACAATTGATTATTATTGCTAATGATATTCACTTAGGATAATCCTAGAAGATTGCAGTTTTTTTCTGAAATTTTCAACTTCTTGTTCACTTTTTACTTGGAGTGAGTTGAATAATTAATTAAAGTTAACCAAATTATCTGTTCAAACAATTTATTATTATTAATATTTGATTTGAATAATGCTAGAAAGTTGCGCTTTTCCTGTACTGGGCAACTGTATGTGTGTCCACTTTTCACATAGTGAGGTAATAATCAATGCAAGTTAACAAACATACTTATTTACACAATTTGTTATTGTTTATAACTATGTTTTCTTATATTAATGCTAGAAAGTTGCTTTTTTTAATCTTGAGTTTTGCTTTGACATTTCAGTTATGATCAAATAATAAGAGAAAATCACCAAGAATCATTTTGTAAATAGTATTTTACATTTTTATTTAAATTATTTCTGCTCTTCTCTCAATATTCACGAAAATGAAAGAGATTGCTTCGTATACGTTTCTCGCTAATGTTTATGTATTATATGTTCATAACTAAAGAGGCAAAGCAAATTCAAACATTTCAGAAAAAACCGCAATTATCTGGAATTAATATAGATGAAGGTAGTTATTAACAATAATAATTCGTTTAAACAATAACTTTTGTTAACTTGAACAACTTATCACTTCACTCTTATCGAAAAATGGAGAATAGTTAAAGGGGAAAAGAGGGACAGTATTGATATGAGTGTATCTTTACATAGCGAGTCGTAGGAACAAGCTTTGAGGGCCCTGAAAATCGAGGGTACATCATAGAAAATGGATTCAGGCCAAACAGTGAAGCCATTTTGTTTCATTTTTTGTGTAAATAATCCAAAGGGTAGAAAGATTAGGGGTACATGTCGCTTTTTCCGAAAAAAAGACATCTATTTTTCATGTAACAATTAAAAGAAGAAAAATTACTTTTTGTGGAACAGTGTTCTACTATTCCGAGAAGCAGGGAGCAGGTAAAGCATTTATCGTGCTCGGACTTTCTTTTGCGCGACCCTGCGAGAAAAAGAAAATCTATGATCCGTTATAACTCAAGTCTGCAGGTACTAAAGCGCCCACTATGATCCACATTGATTCGTTCAGGGACGGACACACCCTACACGATAACTAGGGGCCCCTCCCCAAAGGAGTGGGTAAATTCCCGAAGTTTTGGGTGGGTGAAGGTTGTTAGGTGTGGATAATATCATGACATGCAGATTTGAAAAAAAAAAATAAAACTAAAAATAATATCACAATAAATGTACAGAAAAACGGTTTGCAATATTCACGCCGAATCAATGTAACGGTGTAATTTTCGGCGTCAAGCGCTTAGTATTTTTACCCTGAGAGCTTGTTAGAAATGTGTAAAATTTTAATTTTTTGACCATATATTCAATTGTAAAATTTCATTGCGCATCTTCGTTCCATCATGAGAAAAAGTTAAAGCACGTGTAGCTGCTGAAATAAAAAGGAAATTCCGCTACTTTTTCCACAAAATGGCCTCCTTTTAGCTAATTTGCCTGTACTTTATGTACGCAGTTGAACGTGATTTTCGTGTTCTTTTCAAATCTTTATGAACATTTTATGAAGTCTTTGAAATATTTGTGAAATCTTTCGCATTCGTTTGAAATCGTTTAAATATATCAAATATTTTGATTCTTTGTAATGTTTTGAAACCTTCGGAATGTGAAATGAAATGAAATTAAATGAAATTTGAGGAGATTTTACAAGATTTCAAAGGAGCGCAGAAGATTTCACAATCAAAGATTTAAAAAAGTGCTATAACTTCTTCTCATGAGGAAACGAAGATGCGCAATGAAATTTAACATTTAAATATCTGGTTGGACAATTGAAATTTTAAACATTTTTCACAAGCTCACAGTGTCAAAATACTGAGCGCTTGACTTCTATAACCGGTTATTGCAGACAGACCCAGAGTTGTGCAAAGATGCAAAGTTTGTGTGTATTGCGAATCAATCTGGTATTTTCGGAGGGAATCGGGCGACACATATGTGACGTGCGCCGAAGAAAGGGGGCTTACTCTGGAAAGCTAGATTTTTCAGGACGAGCGGTCTAAGTCGACCCGATAGACGCGACTTTTAGAAGAGAGGGAAGACCACGAAATCTTCCCTCTCCGCTTGCCACTACATTCTCACGCATATAGCGGCGCTGCTCACGGACGGAGTATAGATGAGACGCGGAGATGTAGTAGTGAGTGGTGGGAGGTGTTTCACGGAATCTCGAGTTCTCGAGCGAAAGCACGATTTCTCGGGTACCTATCAACTCAACTATTAGCAATAATAACGCTCGGAAATTTTTTTCGATGGTTTCATTAAAAAGAGCAACTCAAAAACTATCGAAAGGTGTAAAAACCTCGATTTCGATTTTTCCAGAGTAAGCCCCCTTTCTTCGGCGCACGTCACATATTATCGATATCTTGCATGTTTGTGTAATCTGCCCGTTTATACAGAGAGCTTGGATATTGTCATTCATTGTACAAAAGTTACTACGTTCGGAGTAAGTTTGCCGAAAATTGCATCGTTACATGGATTCGTCGTGAATATTGCAAACCGTTTTTCCATACATTTACTTGTGATATTATTTCGTTTAGTTTTATTTTATTTCAAATCTGCATGCCATGATATTATCCACACTCAAAAACCTTCACCCACCCAAAACTTGGGGAATTTACCCACTCCTTTGGGTAGGGGCCCCTAGTTTTCGTATAAGGTGTGTTCGCCCCTGAACGAATCAATGTGGATCATAGTGGGGGCTTCAGAACCTGCAAACTTGAGTTATAACGGATCCTAGTTTTTCCTTTTCCCACTAGGGTCGCGCAAAAGAAATTCCGAGCACGATAACTGCTTTACCTTCTCTATGTCTATGACGTCATAAATTTTGACTTCATAGACTGTAAAAACAACAACAGTGAGTAAAATTAGTCTCAAGTGGTATTTGCATGAGACCACTGGTGGGAACCCAGGATTGTTTCTTTTTACACTGAAAATAACAGCATGGAGTTATCCTTTTCAAAAATAGGTCGTGAAAAAAAATAATACTGTAAAAAAAGAAATCTCTAGTTTTTACAATGTAAATACACGAATGGCTATTATATGACTATAAGCTAGAAAGGGGAACATTGGGTTCGCTCCGGAGCCTTGATAAATAGCTATATTCATGCATGTATCATATGAAATACAATAAGAATTACAGATATATTATATTATTATATTCACCAATGGAATCAACGATGACCGCCAAAGTGAAAAGAAAAGTACAGACAATCCTCATTTTCGCAAAGTAGAGAACAAACTGATCAATGCTTCAGTGAATAATCTGGTTATTAAATGTATCTAAGGAACATTCCATTGCATCATCAGAGTACAAATACATTCATATGTAGCCGTTATCTCACATATATGTGAAATAACGTCTTTATCAGTGTCAAGATTGTCTCTCGCAAAGAATGATATCATTTTAAATTTTTTATTATAATCATTTTGATTAACACACTCTCATCTCAAATGGAAGGAATTGGTTTTGTGTAAAAATTGCGTGTCACCAAATTCATCATAATTCGACGTTTTTCGACTCATGGATTAAGGAGTAATGGTTTTTACTTTGGTTTCTGTTTCTGCACGTGAATTGAAATGTATTTATATAGCGTGAAGGTATATATATTTATATATATATATTTTTGTATACCAGGAGCTCTCACATATGTTCAATTACTTATTTATTTCACAGTGAAGTTTCATAGAAATTTTCTGGTCTATGTACTGGTATACCTGTATGTTATAGAATAAATAGTGGTATCTGAAAAATGATATCGGCATACGCTCATAGCTTAAACAAAGGTTCTAGAAAACAGATCTTTTTTCCTCTAATTTTATCTCTTCCGAGGCTTCATTATAGCGCAAATTAATATGATGAATTCACGTGTCATCGTTCATCGATTTTTTTCCATAACGGTACCCGATATATATATATATATATATATATATATATATATATATATTTATATATATAATTAAAAAAAAAGTTAAACAACCACCGCAGGGTACCACTAAGAGCAACTGCCATCTAAAAAGAAAATGTCAATAGCCCCCAGTAGAACCGCGGTAAAATACACCTATGGCCACGTCTCACATCCGTGAGATGGGTGGTCACAGGGAACGACGAAATCACAACGACAGGCCGGCGAAACCCTCGTGTGTCTTGAGGACACGAAGTGACCCAAGGATGACAGCTTTCTGCATCCATCTCGCAAGTGCCTTGGCATATTTTTGGCACGCGGGTATGCCTTTAAGGTTACGAACCAGTGATAAATCAGCACCTCCGAGAGCACCTATCACAAGGACAATTACTCGTACCGAATATTTTGGGTACAGTCGTTGCAGCTCTCTTTTAAGGTCTTGATACCTCTCCTCTTTTTCTTTCTCCTTTGCAGTGATGTTGTATTCGGACGGAGCCGAGAATTCGATCGCGAATATCGTTCGTTTCTCGAAGTCTTGGAGAACAATGTCAGGCCTCGAGTGCGCAACGGAGACTGCTGCCCGAAAATCGTAGTTCCAGAAAATCTGGCACTTCTCGTTTCGGACAATTGACTCTATATCCCTTGGAGCGTTCGGCAGGGCAGGGTCGCGACCAACACCGTAAGAGCGACAAAGGTGGTAATGAAGTACTCTTAGGGCCGCATTATGTCTATAGATATACGTTGTTCCTGCGTGGGTCGGACAACCTGAGAGTATGTGTTCTAGGTACTCAGCGTGTGCATGACACGCTCTGCACCTATCACTGGGAACTTCTTGACATAAAATGCGGGCGCGGTATGCTAAGGTGGAGATGACACCGTCCTGGCATGCGAAAATGAAGCCCTCTGTACCTGAATTGAGCCCTGATGATTTGAGGAGAGCAAAAGTTTGCTCCTTTGACAAGGACTGTTTTTCTACATTTCTGTGAAAGTTTCCGTGCATATGCTTGTCGAGTAGCTCTTGGTGAAATTTTCTAACCTCTGCTTTGTTTAATTTGGCTTTTAGACGTGAAGCATCTAGATGGAGTAATGCACTTTCCTCACTTCTGATGTTGAAATTCAGGCCAAGGGCCTCGGCAGCTTGCTCCGCGGCTTTGTAAAGGAACGCTCCTTCGCCAATCATCTCGTGGTTTCTGACCATCTTTAGGAGAGGATCTCTGCCATTCGCAACTATGTAAGCTGTACTTAAAACAATTCGGTTATGAAGACATTGGAGATTCAGAAGTCCGCGTCCGCCTTGATGGCGTGAAATGTATAATCGTGGAACTGACGAATTGATATGCAAGCTTTTATGCATATGCATGATCTTACGCGTGGTGACATCCAGGGCCTTAAGCTCGTTCTTCGTCCATCGAACCACCCCAAACGAGTAGAGTAGAACCGGGATGGCAAGCATGTTAGTTGCAGATACCTTGTTCAACGCCGACAGATTGGAAGACCAAATCTGTCTAAGAAGATGCTTGTATCTGCTTCGGAGAGACTCCTCCACTGATGTTACGTCCTGAATGCGGCTTTGAGGCACGCCCAGGTATGTATAGGTCTCTCCAGTGTTAAGATGTCTAATAACACTTATATCTACAAGCTCAGGGTCCTTGGGAACGCCAGTAATCTTTCCTTTCTTCAAATGAATTTTGGCACACTTGTCCAAACCAAAGTCCATCCCAATCTCTCCTGTGTAGTTCTTGACGATATTTATAGCAGTTTGAAGTTTGCTTTTATCAGCGGCATAGATCTTCAGGTCATCCCTATAAAATACATGAGTTACCTTATGCTCACGCTGATTAGTGTCGCCACAGAGGTATCCAGGAGAATTTCGTAGTGCGAGAGATAGAGGAAGAAGTGTGATGCAAAGAAGCAAAGGGCTCATACTATCCCCTTGAAAGACGCCCCTCTGGAAGGTGACCTTGTTCGTCGTCAGACGATGTTTCCCAGATGAGATGGTAAATCTAGTTTTCCAAAGAGGCATCAGTTTCTCTATGCATCTCACTATGTGTGGATGTACTTTCAAGCTTTCCAACAGACAGATGATAAGTCTATGAGAGTTTGAATCGAAAGCTTTCCGGTAGTCAATCCAGGCCATTGACAGGACGCGCTGATGGGCGGCAGCGTCTTTACAGACACACCTGTCAATTAGCAGGTTCTCTCGACAGCCTGCCACACCTTTTTTCGAGCCTCGTTGTTCGTACATCTCTCGCCATACAGGCTCAATTCGTCGAACGATCCTGTTGTTTAGGACAGCTGTAAAGATCTTATACAGTGTGTTTAAACAAGTTATTGGCCTGTAATTCTCTGGTCTGGACAAGTTGCCTTTTTTTGGTAGGAGGATAGTGCGTCCTAACACCAGCCATTGCGGAATGGGCGTCTCCGACTTTATATATGAGGTGAATATGCGGGCCAAATGTTGGTGTATAAAAGTAAACTTCTTCCACCAAAAGTTCTTAATACAATCTGGTCCAGCACCGGAAAAGTTCTTCGTGCCTCTAAGTGCTTTTTTCACCTCTTCGGCAGTGACTGATGGGCACTCCTCCTCAGATTTTATGAGGCTGTCGCAAAACTCCTTGAAGCGGATGATATTGTCAGTATCTTCTTTCAACTCTAGTGTTCTCGGGATCTTGTGCATCTCTCTCCAAAAAGTCTCTACCTCCTTGGGCTTGGGTGGATTTTTTACAAAAACAGGGGGATCACTGAAGAGGCGTGATGGGTCAGCAAGAAACTGTTGATTCTCCCTGTTCCATCTCTGCCTCTTCTGTATCCTCCTCCTTGCGTCAGATAACAGCCTTATTTTGTCAACAATATGCTGCCTGATTGTCAGCAGCTTTGACTTGTTCAGTGTGTGATTCAAGATCCTTAGTTCTTGAGCGAACTTTCGAACCCTTTCCGTGAACGGTCTACCAGATGTTATGTAGTCAATCACACATTGAACACGGGACGCATTCTGTCTTGCCCATCCAATTTTCTTATTCAGTTGATGGAAGCGTCTTCTGGTCTTCTGATCCATCGTCGGTTTCAGCCTTCGATTTGAATTAGCCAAAGCTCTCGCAGCACCACAAACTGAGCAATTGATGGTCCAGAGGTCGGACTCTTGCAAGATATCTCCACGAATGGAGGCATCCATTTCAGCCAGATCTTGGGGCTTAAGAGGAACTTGCATGTTGATGTTCCTCCTTGTACTGAAATTGCGATCATCTTCCAGAAGGTGCCTGCTTTCTGCGGTTGGTCTTAATTTCGTTTCATCTTCGTCTGCAGCTTGTTCAAGCAGCGGTTGAGGAAGCTCTCCGCGTACATATCCATTTTTCCGGAGGTAGTCGGCTTGATTTCGCAAAGACTGATGCGAAACGTATTGAAGCTCTGGGTGTTTCTGGCACCACAGAGTATGCATACGCGCCATAAAGCCTCCCCGAACAGGGATAATACTGGCATCGTAGCAGTCAAGGACGTCATTCTTAAGTTGATCCGTCCACTGAATGTGGGCGTTTCGCCGGTTCGTCGTCGTGTTTCCATCTAAATTATTTTCAGCTCCCCGAACTCTAGGATGATCGACATTGTTTGCCGATCCATTGTCGGGTGCTCTGCGCGTTCGATCGTTTTGAACCGCATCTATAACATATTGGTGGTTTGTTGGTTTCATTGTTGTTCCTACGAGCAGCTAGGGAAAGGGTTTGTCAATCCTTGTAGAGCCCCGCGTGCAAGGATAAGGCTGATACTCTGAGACCTCGCCCGGTATCCCAGAGTCACCGTTAAAGACACCTCACCCAGGTGCCATGCAGCTTTCGGCACGGTTCTCACACTTTCGCTTAGGGGTTATTCCTTCGGGACCATCCCTGGACAATTGTCCGCGACTGCTTATTAATTATTGTAACCATATTCAGCAGAAACCCTTGGTACGGGGACCCTCTATCCGCAACCCGAGGACGCGTTCGGTGGCTTTGTCATAAGCCCTTCGGTTCTATTCCAAGGGAATCGAAACCGAAACCGAATATATATAAAAAGAAAGAAAATATATATATATATATATATACTGTAAAAACTATAGTTCCAATTTCTTTGAGCATCATTTTTTTAGCGTCCTGTTATAATACCAAATCGTCTTTTTTTGAAGCCTTCGTTCGTGCTATTTTAGTTTGCTAACTTCAGATTGAAATATAGTACGTACTAGCGAAAAAATTACAGAGAAAATTTCATTCTCACTTCGGTCCTATTCTGATCAAAAAAAGTTGTACTAAAGCGTCGTTTAGTTGCATCAAAATAAAGTGGCATTAGAATAGAGCCACTCGAGACTATATTTTTTGAGGACTGTTTCAATACCCGAAACTAGCCTTGGAATGATACTTTTTTTTACAGTATATATATATATATATATATAGAGTCAAATATTACTATGAAAATCAAAAATTCATGCGTCAATTTTGAATTATGTCAGCGAAAAATGTTTTACTATAAAAAATCGTTTTTTCAAATATTATGCATTACCATAGCATCCTTACTCTTCAATAAAATGTATCAATGCTATGGTTCAACTTTCAGTCAAATATTATCCATTAATAGAGATAAGATTTCAACTAAAAATAATGAATACTTAAATTTTACAGTTGAAGAAATTATTGTTTAAACAACAAAAAAACTAATTTTCAACTAAAAATATGAATTTTCAAATCAAATGATGAATCTTCAACCAAAAAAAATGAATTTTCAACCATACAATTCAATTTTTGAATTAAAAAGATCAATGGTTAACCAAAAATGAAATAGGTAAAGTTTGAGCAAAAATACATAATTTTGAAGTGAAAAAACAATTTCCAAACAAAGAGTTACATTTTGACCTATATTAGGAGATGAATTTTAATATAAAATAATTAATCTTCAACCATGAAATCAAATTTTCAACTGAGAAATATACATTTTTAATAAAAAATGAAATGTTTAAATTTTCAGTTGGAAAAAAAATGTCTAGCAAAAAAAATGATTATTATATTTTTCCAATTTTCAACCAAAAAATAAGGTTATGAATCTGCATCCACGACAATTATTTGTTAACCAAATAGTGGAATTTTCAGGAAAAAAATATCAATTTCCAACTATACGTGTTGATAGAATCATTCAATGCCCCCCAGCCCACCCCCGACACCCCTCTGTACCTCCCCCTTTATCTGTAGGTTTATCATGTACGATGAGTATTTCTTCAATGCTCAAATGATACGCGGACTATAATGGATAGTGGTGGGAGCAGTACAATAATGGCCCCATTATTTTACAGTAGAATAATGAGGCCATTATTGTACTGCTCCCACCACTGCCCCATAAAGGGCTACTTAAGTTCCTGAAAACAGGCACGTAATACGCCCGAATCATGCCTGCGGCGTATAAAGTACTTTTTTCTGACGAATCAAAATTCAATCTGTTTGGAAGTGGCGGAAAAAAGTATGTTCGACGTCCGAAAAGCACAAGATACGATTCCCGATATCAAATTCCAACCGTTAGATATGGGGGTTGGTCAGTGATGGTTTATGGAGCTATGTCTTCCTGAGAAGTAGGTCCATTGCAGGAGATTAAAGGCATCATGGATAGTGGTATGTATCAAGACATTTTGTCTGAAGAATCTTCACCACATTCCAAGAAAAACATGCCTAAAGATTGGATCTTTCAGAAAGGTAATGATCCAAAACATAAGTCGAAGCTGGTCAGGGAATTTTTGGAAGTGCAGAAAGTGAAGATTTAGATCACCCAGCTCAATCTCCAGATCTGAATCCGATCGAAAATAAGTCAGATGCAGTTGGAATTCGCGTTGCAACAAACAAACAACCGAACAAAGCTGATTTATGGAAAAATCTGCCGGAAGAATAGGGAAAAATACCAAAGGACTACGTTCAGCGCTTAATTGATTCAATGCCTCGTCGATGTGCTGCTGTCATTGCTGCAAAGGGAATGGCTACTAAGTATTAGTTATCTAGAAAAGAAATACTAACTTTTTTCTTGATTTTATAGAGGTCTACTTTCTTATGAAGATACAAAATAAGCGCGGCCCATTATTTTTGAAAACCATCGTAAAAAGCGGTGTGGAACAAATTGTCAGCAATCTTGATCAAAAGTTTATAAATTTCATAATTTTGTAGTTCAGTGAAAACTAATAATTTTCATATACTCAATTTTTCTTAGCTGCTTTTATTTACTATATATAGTCAAAAATGTGTTTGGTCCAAAAGTTTTGCACACCACTGTATAGACATAATGCGGCCCTAAGAGTACTTTGTCGCCCTTACGGTGTTTGTCACGACCCTGCCCTGCCGAACGCTCCAAGGTATATACAGTCAATTGTCCGAAATCAGAAGTGCCAAATTTTCTGGAACTACGATTTTCGGGCAGCAGGCTCCGTTGCGCACTCGAGGCATGACATTGTTCTCCAAGACTTCGAGAAACGAACTGTATTCGTGATCGAATTCTCGGCTCTGTCCGAATACAACTTCACTACGAAGGAGAAAGAAAAAGAGGAGAGGTATCAAGACCTTAAAAGAGAGCTACAACGACAGTTCCCAAAATATTCGATGCGAGTTATTGTTCTTGTGATTGGTTCTCTCGGAGGTGCGAACCTATCACTGGTTCGCAACCTTGAAGCCATACCCGCGTGCCAAAAATATGCCGATGCACTTGCGAGATGGATGCAGAAAGCTGTCATCCTTGGGTCGCTTCGTGTCCTCAAGAGGCACAAGGGTTTCGCCGCCCTGTCGTTGTGATTTCGTCGTGCCCTGTGGCCACCCATCTCGCTGTTGTGGGACCTGGCCATAGGTGTGTTTTACCGCGGTTCTACTGGGAACCATTGACATTTTTTAGATGGCAGTTGCTCTTAGTGGGACCCTGGTTGTTTAAATCTTTTTCCAATAAAATATATGTATATAATATGATATAAAAGATTCCTTGTTACGAGACGAATAGATTGACCTACAATCTTAATGCATTTTATTACAGAGTAGGGAAGTTATGGTAATTTATATATTTTTATAATCGATTTTTATAACAAAAATTTTCTCATTCTCATAAGTTAAAGCTGATGTGAGAATAGGAAAGTTATGTTGATTCAAAACGAATCGATTGACCAATAGCATTAATACATTTTATTGAAAAGTAAGGAAGGAATCTATGAAATATAATCACTATTCATTCAGAAAATTACCTGAGGTTCTCAAGTTGTAATAAGATTGAAAATACATGTGTCTAAAAAGAGTTATTTTTTCAGCCTGGTTATATTTTTTTATATAATGAATCATCTGATAACCATTATTCATAAAATTCGAGAAAATTTTGTCGAATCCTTTAATATCCCTCGGAATATAATAGAATCATCCTTCAAAACTTGACAAAGTCCTTTAAAATTCATTTAAAATTTCTTAAATTTCTTAAAAACTTTGCAACATCAAAAAAATCTTTTCAATGTCTGAAATCGGTCTGAAAATCTTTGGAAAACGCTCGGAATAAGTTAAAATAATTAGGATATACTGTAATCATTGAAACCCTATCAAATTTGTTAATGTGTCTTACAAAATGTTTAAAAACTATTTTACACTATCAGGAGATAACAAATTTTCTTGTAAATTAATATTTTCAGTAGAAAATGCAACTACTAAAATTTCTATTGAACATTCATCTTTTTAGTTTGAAAATTCCGTTAATTGGCTGAAAATTACACTGCTTTGTTATAACTTCATTTTGTTGGGTGCAGTTAAACTGCTTGGTTGAAAGTTCAACAATGTTGTCAAAACTTTATCTTAGTGGTTGAAGATTGAACTCTTTAATGGAAATTAGTATTCTCTTAGTTGAAAATTGATTTTTTCACTTAAAATTTAAGTATTCTATTTCTGTCCTGAAATTGATAATATTTTTGAATAGAAAATTTTTGAATAGAAATAGGTGTGCGTGATCATGATGCTATTTTTTATGTCATAAACAAATGATATAAAAAATGATTTGAATAATAAATTATAAATTTAAAAAATTATGTGCATATCACAAGGCAGAGAAGAATCGACTCTTTCGTAATCTTTCGTACATTGTACTTTCAGAATTTTCCAGTTTTTTGTTCATAAAATTGATAAATAATATCGAATGACACTTTTTTATGATCCATTACATATTGTCGATAAAAGGAAGTAATTTTTTGTCAAAATATCACCTTGAAATTGTATACTCGATAATGATAATATAATTTTACTTGATGTTATAATTCTTTTATGAGAAATAATATTACTTATTAATCATTTTTCGCTTGCATACTCCTGCGCATTGAATCCGAAAGATGATAGAAGTCGGAAAGTTGTTTACCAGATGATAGACGAAAAAGAAAAGAATCAACATTAGTTCGTTATTTGCATCAATGTCAAGTTTTGAGCAATAACTATTGAAAAATCGCTTCCACATATCAGTTATAAATTCAGTACAAAAATTTTTCGATTAAAACAGATTCTTCAATCAATTGAGAATTGCATCCTACAATTTATCGTTAACTATGTTATTTGATTTCGCCCCACTGTGTCTGTCGCTGCTTGTGGATAATGAGGCTAAGCGACTGCACTAAAATATTAATATCCCTATAAATTATACACTGTGGCTGAAAAGATGATGAAAATTCTGCTAGTAGTTAGAGCACTATGGCGTTTTTGAAAAACTCGCGTCTGAAAACTTAAAATCATGTAACTCTGAATATTGAATATTCGAAAAAAACATATGAATGGCCTTGCGGGGATTAGCAAAAAATAAAACAAAAGAAGTCTTGATAACCATAATATATTTGCATTCAAATCTTCTTATTTAATCTTGAATCCACTACGGATTAAAAAGTACATTATATCTTAGTTCATCTTTTTTCTATTGAATTAATGATACAAATCCTGTAGACTATCTTCATTGGAAGCAACTTCTTTAAACCAACGTGAAAAGATTGGGTAACGTCTGCCTACAGGACATTCCTTCATTTCAATTATGGTCATATCGTCAACTGCACCGCTCATCATGTTTATTTTTATTCTTGAACTATATTGATCTGCCTTATATATTCCTACAAGAATTCCAGTATACTCCAGTATTGCAAAAACGACACCTCCGGATGTTGATAGAACAATATATTCTCGGGTTGGCGGGGTCACATATATACCCTTTTCTTCTCGCAATTTGATTGGTAAACCGGCAGGAATAACATATCTTCGAAACTCGAATTGCCGGTTCGGATTTTCCTGAGGAATGAGCCGAATATATCCAAGTTTTTCAAGTGCATATCCAAGAACTTCTTGAGGAAAAGGCCTGCCCGGAGAAGACCTAGACTGTATGGCAGAAGAATAAGAACTAGGATTATGTTCGACATTGGGATTCCGTTCACACTGTAGTGAATCGTAATTTGCAGAAGCTTTAATAAAACTTCCTGAGAAGATTGCTGGACTTCTGCCGACTGGACAATCCCTTGTTTCATCTGGAGTCATATTATCAACTGCGCCGCTTATCATATTTATTTTTACTCGCAAACTATTCTTAGCTTTCCTGTAAATTCCCCGAAGAATCCCAATATCATCCAATATTGCAAAAATCTCATCATTGGATGTTGATAATACAATATATTCTTGGGTTGGTACGGGCACATATCTATTCAGTTCTAGTCGTAATTTAATTGGCATACCCGCAGGAATAAAGTATCTTCGAAATTCAAATTGCTGGTTTGGATTTGTGCGAGGAATGAGCCGAACGTATCCAAGTTCTTCTGTTTTACATCCAAATACTCGATCTGAAGGAAGCTTGCCCAGAAGAGAAATGGATCCAGCATGAATTGGAGGCTCCTGAGAAGATGTCCGGTCCGGTGAATGTTGTCTGGCAGAAGAAGAATCAGGATCATGTTTGACGTTGGGATTCCGTTCACACTGTAGTGAATCGTTATTTGCAGTAGTTTTAGTAAAACTTCTTGAGAAAATTCCTGGACTTTTGCCTACTGGACAATCTCTTTTTTCTTCTGCGGTCAAATTATCAACTACGCCGCTTACCATATTTATTTTTATTCGCGAACTATATTTATCTTTCCTGTAAATTCCACGAAGAATCCCACTATCATCCAATATTGCAAAAATGTCATCATTGGATGCTGATAATACAATATATTCTTGGGATGGCACGGGCACATATTTATTTGTTTGTACTAGAAATTTAATTGGCAAACTCGCAGGAATGAAGTATCTTCGAAATTCAAATTGCTGGTTTGGATTTGTGCGAGGAATGAGCCGAACATATCCAAGTTCTTCTGTTTTACATCCAAATACTTGATCTGAAGGAAGCTTGTCCAGAAGAGAAATGGATCCGGCATGAAGTCGAGGCTTCTGAGGAGATGTCCGATCATGTGCGTATTGTCTGGCAGAAGAAGAACCAGGATTAAGTTTGCCATTAGGACTCATGCTAGCAGGCGATCTGGATCTGCCACGAAAAAGTACCTTCTCCGGAGAAATCCGGTCAGGCGAATGTTGTTGTCGAGCAGCAGAAGAAGAAGAAGGGCCAGGATTACGTTGAATATAGGGTTTTTCGTCGGGATGATAACTGCATTCTGCAAGAAGAAATAGAAGATTCATTTTTTTTCGTTCAGCACACTTATGTCTAATATCTTTAGCTGAATTCAACGTTTCTTAGCAGAAAGCATCTGTCTGATGCTTCAGTAAAAATTATGAGACATGATTTTCAATTACAAAGTACCCCACAGTATATTTTCCTGTTGAATGAACATATCTTTTTGTGGAAGACGAGTGCGCAAACGCTTTAGTAACCTTGATGACAAATTATTTTCTGCTATACGAAAATCTTCATAAAATAAACAGTTTTTCATAGGTCCAATTCTTTGGCAAATTTTTGCACTCAGTTTTCACTGTCAAATAACACTTGAGTCGCTGATGGCAAAAGCAGACTAAAAAAAGGGTCGGAGAAAAAGCGGGTTGATTATTTCTCAGCGCAAGAACGAATTAGCCCAAGCACTGCAAACAAAAACGAGTTAAAGATTTAACTCGTTTTTGCCCACACTCATATTTCGATTCGGTTCAACTCCAACCGAAGTCTCTCAACGATTCTACAGAAGAGTCAAGAAACGTTCTCAAAAATCGAATTTTGAATTTTAAAGAAACAACTGTATACTCCTCAAGTACATCAATGCTGAATTGATGCCTGAAAAGTAAAATTGGAAAATTGTATTATATTAAAAAAAATTAGTGATAATTATTCGAAAAATCCATATCATTTTTAATACGCAATATATTTCGAAAATGAATTATCAATACCATGGGGCCCTAGAAATAATTAGGTTCCCATTGCGTGGAATTGGAAAACTAAAATAGAAATAATTACACGAAAATTATTTCACGGGCATTAGCTGCGATTCGTCACATGATTCGCACTAAATCTTAACAACTCATAGACAAAAAGAGTTAATTCATTGAACCCATGAATGTTACTGATTCTTTTTATATTCCATAAACAGCTTCTATGAGCCATTATCGACATCAGTTATTTATATTGTAATAAATAAAATTTTACCTGCGAAATCAACCAAAAATAACTTGGCAATGACACCCAGTTATCATCCCGAGTCGAAGTTTTCAATTTCGTTTGAATTTCTATTTTCGATACCGAGTCAAAAATAAAACGAAATCGAAAAGAAAATGAAACGAAAGTTCTGTCAAGTCTGGCAATGGAGATTTCACTCTCGCCTCACTCTCGAAACTCGCGAGGATTTCCCAATTCGCAAATTTCGAAGGTGAGGCGAGAGTAAGCTTTCATTGTCTTGACTTTCTGTTCACTCTCCATTCACTCTCTTCTCAATTTCTACCCGATCGCTCTCCACTCTCGTTTTTTACATTTTTATTGACCAGGATGATTAGTAAAAAAATGTTGTTATAAAAAATTTGCTTTATTAATTAGCATTCTTCTGAGTTAAGATTTATTCTGAGTTTATATTTATTCATGTATATTCTCTTTTTACTTATACTTAATTAATCATATTTATTTATTGAATGACTCTGGAGGTGAATCTGACAATTTTGTCCGTTTCGACGTATCTCTTCCTCTTTACAAGATAAGGTAAAGACACCAGTGAGTGACAGTGTTAGTTATCAAGAGTACGATAATAAACTTTTCACTCTTGTAAACGCTTTAATCACGATTTTTTTTGTAAGTATAAGTTAAGTAGTTATTTTTTAATACCAAAAACATGGTCTGACCTCCAGACTGTGATAACGATTTACTATGAGGTTTTTTGAGGTTATGTCAGAACCTTGACGTGCTGGGGTTTTCGAACCTCGGATTCGGATTCAGCGTCCCCAAAAACATAATAGTAAACATGTTCTGACCTCTAGTCCCAAAAAAAGATTTTTTATGAGGTTTTTTGAGATTATGTCAGAAACGTGACGTGCTGGAGTTTTTTGTACCTATAATAATGCTAGAAATTGCGGTTTTTTCTGAAATTTTCAACTTTTTGTTCACTATTAAAAGATAATTGACTCTTATATTATATAATGGGCTATAATAATTTCATTTGGCAAGACGATAATCATTCATAATGAGAAGAAATATGCTATTTTTATCAGAATAACAGTTTCATCGAAGTCGACAAGAACATGAAATTTGTGAAATTTGTCTCATTTAAAGGAATTAGATTTTTTCATGAAATATTTGATTATATTATATCGACATATACTGAAAATTGTATTCAAAATTAACACATTATTCATGCAACATAAAGAAATAAAAATATTTCCTTTAAATAAGACACATTGAACCAATTGCATTTTCTTGTCGACGTTGATGAAACTGATATTCTGATGGAAATGGTATACGCCTTGTATTTAATAATGGATATAATTGTGTCAAAAAGACTTGTTATGGCATATTCTAGAATATAATATGGTCAAATAATACGTGTGAATAAAGCAATTTCAAACAAAAAATGTTATTTGGTTCCTCCGACGAAAATGAAAATTTATGAATATCAAAAAGCTAATATGAACTAGAAAGCAAATGATAAATGTTATTTATTGTAATTAAAGCAAAGTTTATTAACAGTTAACTAATTATGACTTGGGGAAAAACAGGATGATTTGAAGAATCCGATTGTTCGGTGAAATGGAAATCAATCTGCCTAAATTCTAGAAGGCTATTTGTTATTGTTTGATATATGCATATGGATATGCTCATGGACACCCTAACCTCCAAGCGATTCACTGACACGCGACTTTAACAACACACTTTTCAAAAATTTTGGCGAAAAGAAGGTCCATAAAAGTTTGGGACAAGTTAAAAAAACGTTAAAGTTATAGACAATAACGTTTTTTTTCACTCCAAACACGACTGATTCTCCTTGAAATACATTCTCCATCATCCTGTCACTTATCTAACCCGTTATGAATTCTCGAACCGGTTAATATTATTGCTTATAATTAATAATTACACAAACCTTTGCCTTCCAGGCACCTTCTCAATGACACACAAATTCACTGATCGAAATGTTGCACTTTACTTTCTGCGATGTTTGTTTTTGATAAACCGACAATGCACCGACTCGCTTGTGCTTGCTGAAAGCACTCCCTACTTACAGAAGTGTATCAGCGAGAGGTGAGTGTTTAGATGGCAGCACCGGTTTTTGAATATTTTTCATACACTGCTTTAAGAATTATTCCCCGGACATATTTATATGCAATTTAATATTGGAGCAAGCTACTTTTTACCAAGCCTTCATTTACATTCTGATTTCAATCAAATTTTTCAATAAATAAAGAATCCAATTCGTCCAGAAACGGACAAGTATTTCTCTACTTTTCACATAGGGTGAGTTAATAATTCATTCGATGTAGCAGAAATAAGTATTTGAAGAAATTATTATTGTTTATAACTATTTTCTTCTTTATTAATGCAACCATAAACCATAAATTTCATAAATTCTATGACATGTATTGGAATACTCGACGGTGACTTCACGATTTACAGCACTTACGATACATGTATTGCAATTTCGTCATTCCAATACCGTGTTTGCAATTTTACCTTACACTTGTATTGTAGAAGTGTTGGAGAATTGCAAACATTTTTAACAGTGTAGATGTTTGAATACATAGCTCAAACAATTTATGACATACAGTGAGTTAATAATTAATTCAATGTAGCAAAAATAATTAATTGAAGAAATTATTATTGTTTATAACTATCTTCTTCTTCATTAATGCAATCTAGTTGCGGTTTGTTCTGAAATGTTTAACTTTCTTCCACTTTCCACTAAGTAGAGTGGTATATAATGCAAGTTAACAATCATAATTGTTTGAACAATCTATAATTGTTTATAACTATTTCTCTTAGATAAAAGCTAAACAGTTGTGGTTTTTTCTGACCTCTTACACTTTTTGTCCACTTTTCACTTAGTGAGGTAATAATTAATGCAAGTTAACAAACATGCTTATTTCAACAACTGATTATTGTTTATAACATAAAACATGAAGTTTTGCTGTGACTTTTCAATTATGATCAAATAATAAGTGAACCTCAGCAAGAATCATTTTTTAAATAGTCTTCTACTTTTTTATTTAAATTATTTTTGCTACTCTCACAATGTTTGAAAAAATTATTGTACCAATATATAAAAAGGGAGATAAAAGCAACTGCAGTAATTACAGAGGTATCAGCCTACTAAGTACCGTAAGTAAAATATACTCAAAGATACTTATTCGTAGGGTAATGGAAATTACAGAAGAGAAGATATGGGAAGTTCAAAGTGGATTTATGCCAGGAAGATCATGTAAAGATCAGATATTTAGCCTAAGACAGATCACAGAAAAAAGCTTGAGAGTAGGAAAGAAAGTTTTCTGTGCATTTATTGACCTAGAAAAAGCATTCGGCACGGTAAATAGAAGTGCACTTTGGGAAGTCCTTAAAGAGTATGGAGTGAATGGAGGGCTCCTACAGGCAATAAAAACAATATATACGGGTAGTAAAGCAAGTGTAAGGGTAAATCGGAAACTGAGTGACTGGTTCGATATTATGCAAGGCGTGAAACAAGGATGCGTTATGTCCTCGTGGCTATTTATCATATTCATGGATAAGTGTCTAAGAACTGCCCTCTTCGACGAAGATGGTGTAGATCTCGAAACCGTCAAGGTACGTGGGTTAGCTTTCGCAGATTACAAAATTGTTATGGCAGAATCAGTCGAGGACTTGCAAAGAATGTTGAATAAACTTAATACAAGCATGAAGAACATGGGCCTCAAAATTAACGTGAATAAAACGAAAATCATGGAGTTTGTGGGTAAAAGTGAGAAAACAATATGCAACATTGTCCTAAGTGATGAGAAATTAGAACAAGTTGACAAATACGTATATCTAGGTAGCCTATTCACTAGCGACGGAAAAATAGATGGGGAGTTAGATAGGCGCATAAATAAGGGTAAGCAGGTTATCGGTAGAGCAGGATCCATCCTCACAAATAAAAACATATCAAAAAAAGCTAAAATGGCCATACATAATTCCATATTCGTACCAACTGTACTATACGGTAGCCAGACATGGACCTGTCAAGAAAAGGACAGGAGTAAAATCAACGCGATCGGCATGAAACCTCTGCGCATAATATGCAGAAAAACACTGATGGACAAAGTCCAAAACGAGACAATCCTCAAAGAATGTGGTACAGGAGAGACGCCAGTTGACATATGGGAAGGAAATCAGTTAAGATGGTTTGGACATCTTGAAAGAATGAAAGATGAACGACTGACCAAGCAAGTGTATAAAGGTAAAGTAAATGGCAGAATACCCAGAGGTAGACCGCCGAAAGAATGGTTAGAATCTGTGAATGAGACACTAATACGAAGAGACATAAGAAGCCATAGAAATACAAGAGCCTGCATGAAAAAATGCATGGACGTGAAGGAAGCTATAGTAATGTTTATTTATTATTTGTTTATAACTAAAAAGGCAAAGCAAATTCAATAGCGGCTTTCTTGTAATTGGACCCTATTTTTTTTTTTTTTATGAATTTTTGAAAATCACGATATTCGTGCTATACGAGTATCTACCGTGGCGCACGAGATTTTCCCAACCAAAGTCAATGGTACAACGGTAAGGTACTCGTATAGCCCAATTACAAGAAAGCCGCTATGCGTGTCTAATATTTTTCGACCTTCTATCGATTTATACTAGTCTCATCTCAAAGTCAATGTCGCAGAGCAGGCCTTGCCCTTGTAAGAGAAGGTAGTTATAAAAAATAATAAATTGTTCAAACAACTATTTTTATTAGCGTGCATCAAGTATTATCTCACTAAGTAAAAAGTGGGCGATGCAGGGAGCAGATAAAGCAGTTATCGTGCTCGGAATTTCTTTTGCGCGACCCTAGCGGAAAAAGGAAAAACTATGATCCGTTGTGACTCAGGTCTGCAGGTACTGAAGCGCCCACTATGACCCACATTGTTTCATTCAGGGGCGGACACACCGTCTACGAAAACTAGGGGCCCCTACCCACAGGAGTGGGTAAATTCCCAAAAGGTTGGGTTGGTGGAGGTTGTTGAGTGTAGATAATATCATGACATTCAGATTTAAAATAAAATACAACTAAACAAAATAATATCACAAGTAAATGTACAGAAAAACGATTTGCAATCTTCACGCCGAATCAATGTAACGGTGCATTTTTCGGCAAACTTACTCCGAAAGTAGTAACTTGTGTACAATGAATGACAATAACCAAGCTCTCTGTATACACGGGCAGATTATACATACATGCAAGATATCGATAATATGTTTCGCCCAATTCCCTCCAAAAATACCAGATTGATTCGCATTTGACACAAACTTTGCACGTTAGCACAACTCAGGAGAGATTGTGAAAAATGTAAAAAATGTAAAAAAATTTAATTTTTCAACCTTATATTTGAATGTGAAATTTCATTGCGCGTCTTCGTTTCCTCCCGAGAAAAAGTTACAGAACGTGTAGTTGTTGAAATAAAAAGGAAATTGCGCTACTTTTTTCTACAAAATGGCCTCCTTTCATCTGATTTCATTGCACTTTATGTACGCAATTGTACGTGATTTTCGTGTTCTTTTCAAATCTCCATTAAAATTGTATGAAGTCCTTGAAATATTTGTGAAATGTTTCGCATTCGTTTGAAATCATTTAAATATCTGAAACAGTTTGATATCTTCGCAATGTTTTTCATATTCTCTTACAATCATTATGAAATGTTTATAAAATTTTAAAAATATTTTCGACGTCTTTCGGAAATCTCTTGTATTCATATGGAATCATTTAATTATTTTTAATCTAATTAAAATTTTAAAAAAATTGAAATATGAGCAGATTTTACAAGGTTGTAATGATTTGAAAGGAGCACAGAAGATATCACAAACAAATATCAAAGAAAGCTTTCACAAATATTTGAAATATTTCATAAAAACTGCAATGTGTGGTAAGGGAATTGATAGTTGTTGATTTGGACAAAATCACTTACAACTGTGTACAACGAGTACAGTCAAATGAGCTGAAAGGAGGCCATTTTGTAGACAAAAGTAGCAGAATTTCCTTTTATTCCAACAACTGCAAGTGCTGTAACTTCTTCTCATGAGGAAACGAAGATGCGCAATGAAATTTCATTGCACCGTTACATTGATTTGGCGTGAATATTGCAAACCGTTTTTCTGTACATTTACTTGTCATATTAATTTGTTTAGTTTTATTTTTATTTCAAATCTGCATGTCATGATATTATCCACACCCAACAACCTCCACCCACTCAACATTCTGGGAATTCACCCAATCCTTTGGGTAAAGGCCCCTAGTTTTCGTATACGGTGTGTTCGCCCCTGAGTGAATCAATGTGGGCCACAGTGGGCGCTTCAGTACATGCAGACCTGAGTTATAACGGATCATAATTTTTCCTTTTTCCGCTAGGGTCGCGCAAAAGAAATTCCGAGCACGATAACTGCTTTACCCGCTCCCTGCTTCGCGGAATAGTAGAACACTGTACCACAAAAAGTAATTTTTCTTCTTTTAATTGTAACATGAAAAATAGATATATTTTTGAAAAAGTGACATGTACCCCCAATCTTTATACCCTTTAGATTATTTATACAAAAAATCAGACAAAATGGCTTCGCCGTTTGGCCTGAATCCATTTTCTACGATTTACGCTCGATTTCCAGGGCCCTTAAGTACCGCTTTTCATGTTCGTAGGAATGTAATGGCCATTTATATCTATGACGTAATAATTTTTGACATCATAGACTGTAAAAACAATAAGAGTGAGAAAAATTAGTCCCAAGTGGTACTTGAATGAGACCACTGGTGAGAACCCAGAATCGCTTCTTTTTGCACTGAAAATAACAGCATGAAGTTATCCTTTTCAAAAATAGGCCGTGAAAAAAATAATGCCATCATAAAATAAATCTCTAGTTTTTACAGTGTAAATATACAAATGGCTATTATATGACTATAAGCTGGAAAGGGGAACATCAGGTTCGCTCCACAGGACTGACTAATAGCCGTATTCATGCATGTATTATATGAAATATAATAAGAATTGCAGATATATTATATTATTATATTTACCAATAGAATCAACGATGACCGCCAAAGTGATAACAAAAGTACAGACCAACTTCATTTTCGAAAAGTAGAGAACAGACTAATTGATGCTTCAGTGAATCATTTTGTTATTAACTGTATCTAAGGAATGTTGCATTGCATCATCAGAGTATAAATATACACATAAGTAGCCGTTATCTCACATACATGTGAAATAACGACGTTATCAGATTCAAGATTTTCTCCCGCAAATAATGATATCATTTGACATTTTTCATTATGATCATTTTGAATACGACAATCTCATCTCAAATGGAAGGTATTGGTTCTATGTGAGAATTGAGTTTCGCCAAATTCATCAACATGTTTCTGTCTGTCGACGTTGTCTGTCAACACGACAACTTTTGAAGAAATGATCTGATTAAATTATCTGATTAAATGATCTGATTACATTTCTGATTAGATTTTCATCTGTATGGAGATATTATTTCCATACAAATGTATGGAAATACTGCGCTTTTGGAGGTGAATTGAAATGTATTTATATAGCATGCAGGTGTACATATTTTTTTATTCAAGCGGCTCTCGCATATGTTCAATTATTTGCTTATTTCACAGTGAAGTTCCATAGAGATTTTCTGGTATATGTCCTTGTATACCTGTACGTTACAGAGCAAATAGTGGTATCTGAAAAATAATATCAGCATAAGCTCATAGTTTAAACAAGGGTTCTAGGAAACAGATCGTTAATATTCTCAATTAACAGAGATAATTTCTCAACTAAAAATAATGAATACCTAAGTTTTACAGTAAGAGAAATTATTATTTAAACAAACAAACGAAAAACGAATTTCCAACTAAAAAGATGAATTCGCAAATAAAATGATGAATCTTCAATTTTGAACTAAAAAAGATCAGTATTCAACCAAAAATGATACAGGTAAATTTAAGTCTTAAAATAAATAATTTTTAACTAAAAAAACAATTCCCAAACGAAAAGTTACGTTTTGCCCTATATTAAGACATGAATTTTAATATAAAATGATGAATCTTCAACCAAGAAAGTAAATTTTCAACTGAAAAATATAAATTTTGAATAAAAAATGAAATAGTTGAATTATTAGTTGAAGAAAAATTTTTCTACCAAAAAAAAAATGATTTATAAATTTCTCCAATTTTCTGTAAAAAAATGACTTCTCAATTAATAGATTTAACATTAGCCCAATAGTTGATTTTTCAACTGAATACTTAAATTTTTCTATTAAGAAAGATAATTTTTCTACACAAATAGAATAATTTAATTGTCACTTGAAAAAATCAATTTTCTACAAAAAAAAAAACGAAATTTCAACAAAATAGTTAAATTTTGAAGCATATCAAGAGATGAATTTGAAAATAAAATGATGAGCCGTCAAGCAAGAAAATAAATTGTAACCAAATAGTTAAGCGTTCAATCAAATAGTTGAATTTTCAGTTCAAAATAATTAATTTTCAAATAAAAAATAAAGTCGCAACTAAATAGTTACATTTTTAACAAAATATGACTTTCTAATTAAAGGGTTCAACTTTCGCATAAGCATAGTTGATTTTTCAATTGAATAGTTGGAATTTCAACTAAAAAATGTAATTTTCTTCTTGAAAATGGAATACTTGATTTTATAATAAAAAGAATTATTTTTCATGCATACAAAGAAACGAATTTTTATCAAAATAGGTAAATCTTTAATCAAAGAGATGAATTTTCGAATAAATTTATGAATCTTGAACCAAGAAAATAAATTTTCACCGAATAGTTACATTTTCAACCAAACGATTGATTTTCAACTAAAAAGATAAATATTTCCAACTGAGTAGTTGAATTTTAAAGTGAAAACGATACATTTTCAATCAAATATTAAATTCTTAAATAAAGAAAATAATTCTTCAACTAAAAATGGTGTAGTTAAATTTTTAGTTGAAAGAAATAATGTTTAACCAGAAAAGAAACAAATTTCTAAAAGAATAGCTATTTTATCAAATGAACAATATAAATTTTCAACCAAAAATGGGATAGTTTAATTTTCAGCCAAAGAAACTGACACTTTAAATCCTTAGCTTTTTATAAGGTTAAAGCAGGCGAGAATTTACTTCCCAACCTGCTTAAGAAAGCAGCCAAGCTTAAATAGCAGTTTCAGAGAATATTTCTCTATTTCACGGGAATTTTGACTCTTGGCAACAAAACTTGAAAAGGAGTAAATCTCATAACCGTAAAAATCTGTATTTGCAATTTTGTATCTCAATTTTGGGAAAACCTTTCTCGTCTATACTTCGAGCAGGTAGCAGTGACACCTGCTTTCCGAGAGTAACTCGACTCAGGCCTCAAATTTAGCAACCGCGGTGAGAGAAGTGTCCCAGGGACTACTCTCTACCTGAATTAAGATTAACACTGTAAAGAATTTTTGAATAGCCGATAATTAGGCAAATTAGAATTAGGATTGAAATATAATAAATTAATAAATTCGTTCCACATATAGATTGCCACTGTGCATTGATAGGTTTAGATAAAATACAGGTCAAACACTAATGCACGTAAATAGTTTCACACTTGGCGATTAAAGGCAGAAAGCCAATAGAAAGAAAAGAAAAACTCTAGAAAATTATTGTGCGATCTTTAGCTACAACTCATAGTATAAAATTTTTTATTGCGAATAAGATATGTTCCGAAGAATTCAGCTACGGCTTAGAATATAAAAGCGATTCACGCCTATAAATATACACAGGCATTACATTTTACTTCTTATGAAGATTTTTAATTTAGAACATGAGATAGCTCAGATTCAGAGATAACATGTAAATAAAGCTAGAGTAGATTTTTGGTGAATACACACCTGTATCGAAAATCAAGAATCTTATTCCTCCTCCATGCGCATCCCTTAATATTGAACAAAATTGTTTAAACTATTGTTAGATTCTAAGGAAAGTTAACTCAGATATTCCCGATGATAGCTGCAGAGCGTGCCATGCACACCCCGAGCATCTAGGTCACATACTATCTAGTTGTCCAACTCATGCGGGAACGACCTACATCCAATGGCACAATACGGAACTAAGAGTGCTTTATTCCCTCTCTGTCGCTCTTATGGAATTAGCCTAAATACTGCTCCGCTAAACGCGCCTAGGGACTGACATAGTTCTCCTTGACTTCGAGAAACGAACCATGTTCGTTATCGAATTTTCGGCACGAGCTGACAAAAACGTCACAGCCAAGTAGAAAGAGAAGAAAGAGAGGTATAAAGATCTTATAAGGGAGTTGCGACGGTTATACCCCGAATATTCTGTTAAGCTCATCGTCCTGATCATCGGCGCTCTTGGATGTGCCAAATTTTGACTTGTTGATAGCCTGAAAAGCATCCCTCTGTGTCAACAAAATGCTGAGACACTTGCGGGGAGAATGCAGAAGGCGGTCGTCGTTGGGTCGCTCCGTGTCCTCAGGCTCCACGATATTTTTGCCGCATTATCGTATTGAATTCATTGCAGACTATAACCACCTATTTCACGGTCGTGAGACGTGGTTACAGTTGAAATTTTACTGTGATTTCGCTGGGTGGGGGTGCAATTTCTCTAAGTATAGCTTACGTCGTTGCGAATGGCATAGATCTTCTCCAAAAGATGCTCAGAAACAACGAGATGATTCGCGAAGGAGCGCTCCTTTGCAAAGCCGCGGAGCAAGCGGCCGAGACCCTCGGCCTGAATTTTAACATCAGAAGTGAGGAAAGTGTATTACTCCATCTAGATGCTTCACGTCTAGAAGCCGAAGTAAAGAGAGCAGAGGTTGGAGAATTTCACCAACAGCTACTCGATAAGCATATACACGGCAACTTTTACAAAAATGTAAAAATGCAGACCTTGCCCAAGGAGCAAACTTTTGCTTTCCTCAAATCATCGGGACTCAATTCAGGTACAGAGGGTTTTATTTTCGCATGACAGAACGGTGTCATTTTCACCTTAACATACCGTGACCGCATTTTATGTCGAGAAGTTACCAGTGACAGGTGCAGAGCGTGTCGCGCACACGCTGAGTTCCTAGAACACATACTATCGGGGTGTCCGACCCACGCAGGAACGACGTATATCTATAGACATGATGCGGCCTAAGAGTACTTTATTACTATCTTTGTCGCTCTTACGGTGTTGGTCGCGACCCTGCCCTGCCGAGCGCTCCAAGGGATATAGAGTCAATTTTCCGAAACGAGAAGTGCCAAATTTTCTGGCACTACGATTTTCGGGCAGCAGTCTCCGTTGCGCACTCGAGGCCTGACATTGTTCTCCAAGACTTCGAGAAACAAACTACATTCGTGATCGAATTCTCGGCTCCATCCGAATACAACATCACTGCAAAGGAGAAAGAAAAGGAGGAGAGGTATCAAGACCTTAAGAGAGAGCTGCAACGACAGTACCCAAAATATTTGGTGCGAGTGATTGAGTGATGAGTGATTGGTTCTCTCGGAGGTGCGAAACTATCACTGGTTCGAAACCTTAAAGCCATACTCGCGTGCCAAAAATATGCCAAGGCACTTGCGAGATGGTTGCAGAAAGCTGTCATCCTTGGGTCGCTTCGTGTTCTCAAGAAACACGAGGGTTTCGCGGGCCTGTCGTTCTGATTTCGTCATGCCCTGTGACCATCTATCTCACTGTTGTGAGACGTGGCCATAGGTGTGTTTTACCGCGGTTCTACTGGGAACTATTGACATTTTTTAGATGGCCGTTGCTCTTAGTGGGAACCTGCGGTGGTTGTTTAACTCTTTGTTTTAATTATATATATGTATGTGATATGATATATAGAAGATTCCTTGCTTCGAGACGAATAGATTGACCTACAATCTTAATACATTTTATTAAAGAGTAGAGAAGTTACGGTAATTTATATCTTTTTATATTCGATTTTTATATAAAAAATTTTCTCATTCTCATAATTTCAAGTTCTTGCGAGAATAGCGAAGTTACATGGATTCAAGACGAATCGTTTGACCTACAGCATTGATACATTTTATTGAAGAGTTAGGAATCTATGGAATATAATCACTATGCAGTAAGAAAATTACCTGATGTTCTCAAGATGTAATAAGATTGAAAAAACATGTCTCTAAGAGGAGTCCTTTTTTCGGTCGGGTTAGATTTTTTTATATAATGACTCATCTGATAACCATTATACGTGAAATTTGAAAAAATCTGGTCAAATCGTTTAAAATCCCTCGAAATAGGATAGAATCATCCTTTAGAATTTCACCAAGTCCTTTAAGATTAAAGTAAAAATTTTTTAATCTCTTGTAAACTTTGAAACATAAGAAATCTTTTCAATGTCTGAAATCGCGAGAAATCAAATAAAATTTTTGGAAAACGCTTCAAATAACTTGAAATAATAAGGATATTCTGTAATCATAAAAACCCTATCAAATTTTTCAAAATGTCTTACAAAACGTTCAAAAACTACTTCACACTATCAGGGGATAACAAATTTTCTTGCAGATTAATCTTTTTAGTTGAAAATGCATCTATTGCATTTTCCATTGAAAACTCATCTTTTTTGCTTCGAAATTCAATGAACTAGCTGGAAATTACACTACTTTGTTAAAACTTCATTTTGTTGGTTGCAGTTAAAACTATTTTGTTGACAAATTTTTATTTTTTTGTCATGGTTGAATATTAATTTTTGTGAGTTGTAAATTGAACTGCTAGGTTGAAAGTTCAACAGCATTGTCAAAACTTCATCTTATTAGTTGAAGATTGAACTCTTTGATGGAAATTAGTATTCTTTCAGTTGAAAACTGATTTCTTCACTAAAAATTTGAGTATTCTATTTCGGTCCTAAAATTGATCATATTTATGAGGAGTGCCTGATCATGATGCTATTTGTTTATATCATGATCAAATGATATAAAAAATGATTTGAATAATGAATTATAAATTTGAAAAATTAGGTGTATATCACAAGGCAGAGAAGAATCGATTCTTTCGTAATCCTTCGTACATTGTACTTCCAGAATTTTCCAGTTTTTTGTTTATATAATCAATGAATAATATCGACTGACACCTTCTTATGATCCACTACACATTGTCGATAATAGGAAGTAATTTTTTGTCAAAATATTACCTTGAAATCGAATACTCGATAATGATAATAGAATTTTATTTGATATTATAATTTCTTTATAACAAATAATATAACTTATGAATCAATTTCCACTTGCACATACTCGTGCGCATTGAATCCAAAAGATAGTAAAAGTCGGAAAGTTGTTTACCAGATGATAGAAGAAAAAGAGAAGAATCAACGTTTGTTCATTATTTTCATAAATGTAGAATTTGGAATAATAAAAATTGATTTCGCCCCACTGTGTCCGTCGTTGCGTGTGGATAATGAGGTTATGGGACTGCACAAAAAAATGTATATCCCTCTAAATTATACACTGTAGCTAAAAAAATAATGGAAGTTTAGTCAGCAATTAGGGCAACATGGAGTTTTCAAAAAACTCGCGTCCGAAAACTTAAATTCATGTAACTCTCTGAATATTGAATACATGAAGAAGAAGAAAATGAATGGCCTTGTGGGGATTAGCAAAAGATGAAACAAAATAAGCCTTGATAACCATAATACATTTGCAATCAAATCTCTTCATTTAATTTTTATCCGACTACGGATTACAAAGAATATTCTATCTTAGTTTATCTTTTTTTCTATTGAATTATTGATACACATACTGTAGACTATCTTCGTTGGAAGCAACTTCTTTAAACCAACGTGGAAAGATTGGGTATTGTCTGCCTACAGGACATTCCTTCATTTCAGTTACGGTCATAAAGTCAACTGCTCTGCTTATCATGTTTATTTTCATTCTCGAACGATGTCTATCTGCCTTATGTATTCCAAGAAGAATTCCAGTATAATCCAGTATTGCAAAAACGACACCTTCGGATGTTGATAACACAATATATTCTCGAGTTGGCACGGGAACAAATATATCCTTTTCTTCGCGCAATTTGATTGGTAAATCGGCAAGAATAATATATCTTCGGAATTCGAATTGCCGTTTCAGATTTTCCTGGGGAATAAGCCGAATATATCCAAGTTTTGAAAGTGCATATCCAAGTATTTCTTGAGGATAAGGCCTGCCCGCAGAAGACCCAGACTGTCTGGTAGGAGAAGAAGAACTAGGATCACCTTCGAAATTGGGATTCCGTTCACACTGTAGTGAATCGTAATTTGCATAAGCTTTAATAAAACTTCTTGAGAAGATTGCTGGACTTTTACCAACTGGACAATCCTTTTTTTCATCTGGAGTCATATTATCAATTGCACCGCTTATCATATTCATTTTTATGCGCGAATGATTATTATCTGTCCTATACATTCCACGAAGAATCCCACTATCATCCAATATTGCAAAAATGTCATGATTGGATGTTGATAATACAATATATTCTTGGGTTGGCAAGGGCACATATCTAAGTGGTTGTACTAGAAATCTAATTGGCATACTGGCAGGAATAACGTATTTTCGAAATTCGAATTGCTGGTTTCGATTTGTGCGAGGAATGAGCCGAACATATCCAAGTTCTTCTGTTTGACATCCAAATACTCGATCTGAAGGAAGCCTGCCCAGAGGAGAAATGGATCTGGCATGAAGTGGAGGCTCCTGAGGAGATGTCCCGTCAGGCGAATGTTGTCTGGCAGGAAAAGAACCAGGATTACGTTCGGCTTTGGGATTCCGTTCACACTGTAGTGAATCGTAATTTGCAGCAACTTTAATAAAACTGTTCGAGATGATTGCTGGACTTTTGCCTACTACACAATCCCTTTTTTCTTCCGGAGTCAAATTATCAACTACGCCGCTTACCATATTTATTTTTATTCGCGAACTATATTTATCTTTCCTGTAAATTCCACGAAGAGTCCCACTATCATCCAATATTGCAAAAATTTCATCATTGGATGCTGATAATACAATATATTCTTGGGATGGCACGGGCACATACCTCTTTGGTTGTACTAGAAATTTAATTGGCAAACCGACCGGAATAATGTATCTTCGAAATTCAAATCGCTGGTTTCGATTTGTGCGAGGAATAAGCCGAATATATCCAAGTTCTTCTGTTGTACATCCGAATACACGATCTGATGAAAGCCTGCCCAGAGGAGAAATGGATCTGGCATGAAGTGGTGGCTCCTGAGGAGATTTTCGGTCAGGTGAATGTTGTCTGACAGAAGAAGAACCAGGATTACGTCCGTCAGAAGGACTTCTACTAGCAGGCGATCTGGACCTGCCACGAAAAGGAACCTTCTCTGGAGAAATCCGGTCAGGAAAATGTTGTTGTCGAGCAGCAGAAGAAGAAGAAGGACCAGGATTACGTTTACTATAGGGTTTCTCGTCAGGTTGAGAACTGCATTCTGCAAGAAGAAATGGAGGATTCATTTTTTTTCAGCACATTTATGTCTAATATCTTTAGCTGAATTTGAGTTTTCTTTGCAGAAAGCATCTTTCTGATGCTCCAATAAAAATTATGAGAAATAATTTTCAATTATGAAAATAGCCCACCCTCTATTTTCCTGTTGAATGAACAGATATTTGTTGTAGATGACGAGTGCGCAAACGCTCTAATAACCTTAATGAAAACTATTTTCTGCTATACGAAAGTCTCCATAAAATAAACAGTTTTTCATATGTCCAATTCTTTGGCAAATTTTTGCACTCAGTTTACACTGTCAAATAACACGTAAGTCGCTGATAGCGAAAGCAGACTAAAAAAAGAGTCGGAGAAAAATCGGGTTGATTATTTCTCAGCGCAAGAACGAATTAGCCCAAGCGCTGCAACCAATAACGAGTTAAAGATTTAACTCTTTTTTGCCCGCACTCATAAATCGATTCAGTTTAACTCCGACCGAACTTTCTGAACAATTTTACAGAAGAGTCAAAGAACGTTCTCAAAAATCGAATTTTTAATTTTGAAGAAAAACTGTACACTCCTAAAGTAATCCAATGCTGAATTGATGCCTGGAAAGTTAGATTGGAAAATTATATTATATTTGAAAAAATTAGTGATATTTATTTGAAAATTGCATTTCATTTTTAATGCCAATGTATTTCGCAAATGCATGATCAATACCATGGGACCCTAGAAATAATTCGGCTCGCATTGCGTGGAATGGGAAAACTAAAATAGATATCATTACACGAAAATTGTTTCACGGGGATCGGCTGCGATTCCTCACATGATTCGCAATCAATCTTAACAATTTATAGACAAAAAGGGTTTTCCATTGAACTCATGAATGTTATTGATTTTTTTTATATTTCATAAACAGCTTTTATGATCCTTCATCGAGATCAGTTATTTATGTTGTGATAAATAAAGTTTTTCCTACAAAATGAACCAAAATTACTCGGCAATGACACCTAGTTATCATATATGCAGTCATAGTTAATAAGAATCGATGCTTATTTAAACAAACCCAATCAACGAATGCATTATTGGGATATTTTCCGACGCACTAGCTGGGTTCTTTCCAGGTAATCAAATGTTATTAACTAATTTATACACCTTCAGGGAATAAATTCATAAATTCATAAATAAAGCCCGGAAATTTATTCGAATCCACATAATAATGAATACATTTTCTCAATGATACTTAGAGGTGGCGCAAGAGCCCCATGAAGTTCAACACATTTTCCATAAGAAAAAAAGACGTTTTTGTAAATTTTATTCAGAATCCTCAATGTTAGCTGAATCGTGCCGAAACTCAACGTTTCTCTTCATAACGAGCCATAGAATACGAATACAATATTACTTTTCAAATATCACCCCCATAAGTCTGTTTCATAAAGTACAAAAAAAACCATGAGGGAAAAAATGAATGTTGCGAGTTTTTGGCGTTGATGATACATGCCAATTGTTTCTAATAGACAAATACTACTTTATACTGATGACTAGATGTTTGAATAAATTTTTTTAACATTTTATGACTTTTTTAGCAATTTTCTCTGTGAATGGAGATAGAAAGTCACGGGTTTTCCATAAATTTTCCACTTTTTGTCCAATTTTTAATTAGACAGAGGTAGTAGTTTATCACTGTTAACAAAAGTAATTGTTTCAACAATTGATTATTATTTTTAATGATATTCACTTAGAATAACTATCTTCTTCTTCATTAATGGAATATAGTTGCGGTTTGTTCCGAAATGTTTAACTTTTTATCCACTTCTCACTAAGTAAAGTAGTAAATGATGCAAGTTATCAATCACAGTAGTTAGAACAATTTTTAATTGTTTATAGCTATCTTCTCTTAGATTAAAGCTAAATAGTTGTGGTTTCTTCTAAACTCTTACATTTTCTCTCCACTTTTCACTTAGTGAGGTAATAATTAATGCAAGTTAACAAGCATGCTTCTTCCAACAATTGTTTATTGTTTATAACTATGTTCTCTTATAGTAATGCTAGAAAGTTTTTTTTTTTTAATCTTGAGTTTTGCTGTGACTTTTCAATTATGATCAAATAATAAGTGAACCTCGGCAAGAATCATTTTGTAAATAGTATTTTACTTTTTTATTTGAATTACTTTGGCTCTTCTCCCGATGTGTGAAGAAATTAATTCAAACAAAAAAGCTACCTTACACAAGAAACAAAAACAAAGAATGCAATAATTAGGACTAGGTGGGAGAATTAGGTGTGCTAGGTTTTGTTTCAAATTACAACAAGAAGTTTATTGTAAAACGTAAAATAAAAATGTGGAATTGAACATATTTTGATATCAGCGCCCCCCTCCAGCAAAATATATTTACAAAAAAGAAAGAGATTGTTTCGAATACGTTTCTCGCTAATGTTTATTTATTATTTGTTCATAACTAAAAGAGCAAAGCAAATTCAAACACGTCAGTAAAAAACATAACTTTTCAGCACTTATCTAAGAGAAGATAGTTATAAATAATGATAAATTGTTCAAATAAATATTTTTTTCAACTTGCAATAATTATTACCTCACTAAGTGAATAGTGGGGAAAAAGATAAGACTTTCAGAAAAAAATCCGAAAATATCTGGCATTAATATAGATGGAGACAGTTATTAGCATTAATAATTTGTTTAAACAACTATTTTTGCTCAAGTTAAATAATTATTGAGTCACTCTAAGTCAGACATGCCCAACTCGGGGAAATTTCCTCCGGGAACACATGTTCCGAGTTCCCTACTCTTTCTCCTAGAGAGCGGGAGTGGTGGTAGACGCATGCGCGTGGTAGACGCGTACGCCACAGAAGAGAGATTCTCGCAAGCGTTTACCACCACTCCCGTTCTATAGGAGAAAGAGTAGGAAACTCGGAACATGTGTTCCCGGAGGAAATTTCCCCGAGTTGGGCATGTCTGCTCTAAGTGGAAAATAGACAAATAGTTAAAAATTTCTGAAAAAACTGCAACTTTATACCATTAAGCCAAGAAAATATAAATAACAATTATAATAAATTTTTTGAACAATTACTTTTGTTAGCTTGAACAAATTATCACTCCACGCTAATTGAAAGCTGGACAAAAGATAAAAGAAGAAAAGAGTGACATTATTTATATGAGTGTATCTTTTCAATGCGAGTCGTAGGAACCGACTTTAAGGGCCCTGGAAATCGAGTGTAAATCGTAGAAAATGGATTCAGGCCAAACGGCGAAGCCATTTTGTGTGATATTTTGTATGAATAATCTAAAGGGTATAAAGATTGCTCTACTATTCCGCGAAGCAAGGAGCAGGTAAAGCAGCTATCGTTCTCGGAATTTCTTTTACGCGACCCTAGCGGGAAAAGGAAAAACTATGATCCGTTATAACTTAAGTCTGCAGGTACTGAAGCGCCCACTATGATCCACCTCGATTCAATCAGGGGCGGGTACACCGTATACGAAAACTAGAGGTCCCTACCCAAAGGAGTGGGTGGATTCCCAAAATGTTGGGTGCGTGGAGGTTGTTGGGTGTGGATAATACCATGACATGCAGATTTGAAATAAAATAAAACCAAACAAAATAATATCACAAGTAAATGTACAGAAAAACGGTTCGCAATATTCACGCCGCATCAATGCAACGGTGGAATTTTTGGCAAACTTACTCCGAAAGTAGTAACTTTTGTGCAATGAATGACAATATCCAAGCTCTCTGTATAAACGGGCAGATTATACAAACATGCAAGATGTCGATAATATGTGTAGCCCAATTCCCTCCGAAAATACCAGATTTATTCGCATTAGACACAAACTTTGCATATTTGCGGAACTCAGAGGCTGTCTGCAATAACCGGTTATAGAAGTCAAGCGCTTAGTACTGTGACGCTGAGAGCTTTAAAAAAATGTTTCAAATTTTAATTTTTCAACTATATATTTGAATGTAAAATTTCATTGCGCGTCTTCGTTTCCTCATGAGAAGAAAGTATAGCACGTGTAGTTGTTAAAGTAACAAGAAAATTTCGCTTCTTTTTCCTACAATCCTCTCAGCTAATTTGATTGTTTATATACGCAGTTGTACGTGATTTTCGTGTTCTTTTCAAATCTTCATGAAAATTGTATGAAGTCTTGGAAATATTTGTGAAATCTTCCGCATTCGTTTGAAATCACTTGAATAAATGAAATAGTTTGCTATCTTTGCAATTTTTCGAAATCTTTGAAATGTGGTGTACTGTACCCGTTTTGACATCTTTGGAATGTTTGTATTGTCTTACAATCATTATGAAATGTTTGTGAAATTTTAGAAATATTTTTGACATTTTGCGGAAATCTGTTGTATTCACTGGAAATCACTGAATTATTTTTAATCTATGTAAAATGTTTTAAAAAATTGAAAATCTGGTTTACTATACCCTTTATTAAAATTTTCAAATGTTTGAAATACTTTGAGAGTTTCAAAATCTTTCGAAATGTGAAATGAAATGAAATATGAAATATAATAAGAATTGCAGATATATTATATTATTATATTCACCAATAGAACTAAAGATGACTGCCAAAGCGAAAACAAAAGTACAGAGCATCCTCATATTCGAAAAGTAGAAAACAAATTGATTAATGCTTCAGTGAATAATCTGGTTATTAACTGTATGTAAGGAATATTCCATTGCATCATCAGAGTACAAATATATACTCGTACATAAGTAGCCGTTATCTCACGTATATGTGAAATAACGACGTTATCAGTCTCAATAATTTCCCTCGCAGATAATGATATCACATGAAATTTTCCATTATGATCATTTTAATTAAGACATTCTTATTTTAAATGGAAGGTATTGGTTTCATCCAAAAATTGAGTGTCGCCAAACTCATCAAGATTCGACGTTTTTCAACTCACTGATTGAGGAGTAATGGTTTTTACTTCGGTTTCTGTCTGTCGTCGTTGTCTGTCAACACGACAGCTTTGGAAGAAATGATCTGTTTAAATTTCTGATTAGATTTTCATTTGTATGGAGATAGTATTTCCATAGAAATGTATGGAAATACTGCATTTTTTGGAGGAGAATTGAAATGTATTTATGTAGCATGCAGGTATATATAGCTTCTTATCCCAGCGGCTATCGCAGATGTTTAATTACTTATTTATTTCACAGTGAAATTTCATAGAGATTTTCTGGTCCATGTCCTTGTCTACCTGTATGTTATAGAACAAATAGTGGTATCTGAAAAATAATATCGATATACGCTCATAGTTCAAACAAAGGTTCTAGAAAACAGATCTTCATTCCTCCAGTCTTATCTCTTCCGAGGCTTGAATATTGAACAAATTAATATGATGAATTCATGTGATATCGTTTATCGATTTTTTTTATAACGATACCCGACCCGAAGTCAATCTGGACTCCCCTCAGAAGTAACGTAGCCGTTGGTTAAACACAGATTTTACTTTTATTTCGCGTTTTTTTAAATTACAATAACGAATCAAAAATAATTAAAAACGGCTGTGAATTCGATCTCGAGTATTTCCACTTTGTTTTTATTTATAAGTATATGGTGCTCGTTTCACGAGCACTTTGCTTCCCGTTAGCGAATTTGTTTGCTTCGTCATAAAGGAAGCATTAGTTATTTTTTTTCAATAACAGAAAAACCAAACTCTTCATTTTTATCAATTTAAAAAAAAAAAAATTTACAAAAAATACAAAATAACACAAAAAATTTTTTTCTATAATTTGCGAAAAAGTGCCAGTGGAAAAAGTAAATGGACGTAGTGACAAAAGTGAGGCACAGTGTAAAAAGTAAATAAAGTACAAACTACTTCGTGTTAATCCGGGTGTGCTCGTGCTGCCTCGGGTGTGCTCGTGCATCGTGCGCAGCCAACTTCATTCTATTTTCCGACTCCGTCCCTAACCTAAAAACGCCGTCAGTTTCTCCGAAAATACTGTGTTGTTGTTGCGTCAATCGACAAAAAATCGCCTTCTTTTTACACAAAAAACAGGTAAACAAAAACTAGCACTTTTCAAACAAATTATAGAAAAAGTATCGTGTCCAAAGACTAGCAGACAAATCAAATTTTGTATTCGAAATGATCCTTTTTCGAGCTGCAAAGGGTAAGGGAAAAGTTCTGTCGTAACCTATCCCTTTCCCAGCTCGATTTTCCTCGGATCAACGAATCTTTTTCGTTCTTGCATCAATATTGAATCACGTTAGCAAAAAAAGTTTTACAACAAAAAATCGTGTTTTCAAATATTATGCATCACCATAGCTTCTTTATGCTTCAATAAAATGTATCAATGCTATGGTTCAACTTTCAGTCAAATATTGTCAATTGATAGAGATGAAATTTGAACTAAAAATAACTTTCACGCAATTAATCCTAAGAAAAGAAATGTGAAAAAATTTCGAGGTACTGTTAGGCTTTATCGATCCATGTAACTAACATCCTGAAAGAAGCATCCAACTTCGAGAAAACCTTTGTCAAAGGAACGGCACCTCCCCCAAAAAGCTGATTTCAATACATAAAGAGTTGCATAACTTCTTTATTTTTTAATTAAAACAAAAAAAACTACTTCGGAGTTATTTGTTATCTCTATTGAATCGCGAAAAGAGCGCTCCAGAATACATAACCATGTGCGAGAAGACCCTAGTAAAATAGCGGCGCATCCGAAAAATTCAAATTTTGACACCTAAAAAGTTACGTAATCGTTTTATTTTTGCATTTACGAAAAAAAACAAGAGGGTACTTCCGAGCTTTTACTTAACTCTATCAAACCGCGAAATGACCATCAAAAAGAAGCAGTCTCATCCAAGAAAACCCCTTATCAATGGTGCGGTGCGGCCCCAAAAACGAAAATGTGGACATACAAAGATTTGCATAAATTTTTTATTTTTTGAAGAAATTGAAAAACAAAAGAGTACTTGTGAGCTATCACTTAGCTCTATTGAATCTTGAAAAGAACAGGCCAAAATATTAAATTACTTTATAATAAACAAAATACCAAGCATGTATTTTGACCTACTCCTAAATCCAACCGGACCATAATCTTTTACGGAAATATGAGTTAGGTTAAAAACATTATTTTAGGCCAATAAAACGCATTTCAGAAATTTCGCACTTACGCCCTTATGCGGTGTTGCCCTTCAATTCTCAAATTAAATGATGAATCTTCAACCAAACAAAATGAATTTTCAACCATGTAGTTCAATTTTTAACTAAAAAAGATCAATGTTCAACTAAAAATGAAATAGGTAAATATCAAGTTAAAAGAAATAATTTTCAACTGATAAAAGAAAATTTTTCAAAAAAATATCTACATTTTGACCTATATAACGCCTTCGTTGGCATTGACGGAAAATGCGTTCAAATTTTCCGTGCCCTGTGTGGCATTGACGCAAAATGCGTCAATCTTCTTTTTTCCTATTTAACTTACTCTAATTTTGCATTCAAGTCTTACTCGAGGGTTTTTAGGGACACTGAATCCGAATCTGAAGTCAAAATTCGAAAATTCAAAATGGCGGAGGAAAATACAAAAAACGGCTCGATTTGGATAAATCTGGGCACATACGGGTTTTTTGGGGTCGCTGAATACGGATCTGAAGTCAAAATGCAAAAACTCAAAATGGCGGATCCAATATGGCGGACGAAATTACAAAAAACGGCTCGATTTGGATAAATCTCGGCACTCACGGGTGAGACGACTGAGATGGTCCGTTCTATGTTCATTATTATAATGAAATTATAAAGTCACGGGCGAATATTTGTATTGGTACGCCTCTGACTCGTAAGTGGACAAGCAGGTGTAACGAGGGGAGGATTCAAGAAATTGTCCGATCATACGATCGATTGCGCGCGCCATCAGCTGATAAGTAGGGGTAGCGTGGGACCAATGCACCTTATAAATATCGATCCCGGTATCGGTACCAATGCCTTCCAACTCGACCCTCTGCGAGGAAGGAGCCTCTCATAAACAAGCAATCATTGGTCTACCTGTCATTGAAGACAGGAATTCAAATGCAATAAGCGTCACTGAAAGGACGCCACCTCTAACTGATTCTCCGGGATTATCAGAAGCTTTGTTTACTAAACTATCCTAATTCATACGAATTCGGATAGTTAGACGTAAGTTTTTGGGTTTCAAGATTTTTTATTATTCTATTAGTGTGGTGCAAAATTTTGTAACGACTTTGAAATCTACATATCCGTCGAGGCCTTGTTGTGCATAGTTGCATTACATATTGAAATTCAAATGGAAAATTTTACTTTCATTTTTAAAAAGAAAATAGAATGATAATTTAGTGTATGCAATTTTTATTGTAACGACTTTGAAATCCACATATCTGTGGAGGACTTCTTGTGCATGGTTGCATTGACAATTGAAATTCAAATGGGAAATTTTTCTTTCATTTTCGAAAATAAAATGGAACCAGAAAATAATTCCTCACGACTTAGAAATTTATCATATGATATTCACTAAAAATTTAAGTATTCTATTTCTGTCCTACAATTGATCATATTCTTTAGGTGTGCTTAATCATGATGCTATTCATTTATGTCATGAACAAATGATATAAAAAATGATTTAAATAATGAATGATACATTTGAAAAATTATGTGTATATCATAAGGCAGAGAAGAATCGAGTCTTTCGTAATCTTTTCGTACATTGTGCTTCCAGAATTTTCCAGTCTTTTGTTTATAAAATCAATAAATAATGTCGAATGCCACTTTTTTATGATCCACTACACATTGTCGATAATAGGAAGTAATTTTTTATCGTAATATTACCTGAAAATCGAATACTCGAAAATGATTAGGGTGGCCCAAGAATACACATTTTGGAATTTTCGACCCGCGTCGACGACAAATTTATTGTTCTCTCGTAGAAACAAATAAATAAATATTTTTTTATTTTGGAATAAAATGATTTTCAGTACATTGTAAATCAATTTCTGTGTCTTATAGGCTTCCTTGATTTTGTTCAAGAAATTACAAGTCAATTTATTTACCCTTTTATAAACTTGTTCTCTTCTCAGTGAAGATGCATTTTGTCAAATTTTAATACATCAACAAAGTAGACAAAGTAGACTCGTTTCACTACACATTGTCGATAAAAGGAAGTAATTTTTTGTGAAATTATTACCTTGAAGACGAATACTTGATAATGATAATATAATTTTATTTGATATTATAATTTCTTCATAACAAATAATTGAACTTACGAATCAATTTCCGCTTGTACATACTCCTGCGCATTGAATCCGAAAGATACTAAAAGTCGGAAAGTTATTTACCAGATGGTAGATGAAAAAGAAAATAATCAACGTTTGTTCATTATTTTCATTCATGTAAAATTTTGACGAATAAAAATTGAAAAATCGCTTCCACATGTCAGTTGTAAACTCAATAACAAAATTTTTCGATTATAATAGATTCTTAAATCAAATGAGAATTGCGTCCTACAATTTATCGTTGACTATGTTATTTGATTTCGCCCCACTGTGTCCGTCGTTGCGTGTGGATAATGAACCCAGATAACAAAATGCCGGCACGGTAGCATACTATGAGCAGGCACGTGGGCCGATTGACCAGACCGAGCTGCCGGTACATGCGCAGCTCAATACGCGCACCATTGATGTCTATATGGCCCGCACGAAGTCGGGCGCACGCGGTCTGGTGAAATGCCGGCCATGCTCCGATAAAATGCAGGAACTAGATCCGGTAAAATGCAGACTGAGTGTGCGAGTAGATTAAAATTAAAAAAATCTTTTCTTCTGTAAATAAAATAAAAATTTCCAAATATCACGGAAGGTAATGACGAGATTCTGCGTATAATAAGTCCAAGTTGAAAGAAAAATGTCAATATTATAAAAATATCTTTTTATAATATTGACATTTTTCTTTCAACTTGAACTTTATATTATTATATGCAGAATTTCATTACCTTTCGTGATATTTGCTAATTTTGTTGATTTGAAGGACACCGACAGCAAAAAATTGCTAACAAATTTTTTGTTCCACACACAGCCAAAACAATACCAAAAACCGCAAACAATGAAAGGTATAACTCCGTTATACAAGTGGATTACTCCGTTTTCCAAGTGGATTACTCCATTTACAAGTGGATTTCTTATTCTTCTATTTTATCTGGAACGAATAACAATTATTGTTTGCAAATCGCACACATCCGAGCGAAAATTCACGTGTGTGAACGCCACACGAGATGAAATACGACAAGAACAGCTGATCCGAAACGCGCATGCGCGTTTTTGATCCCAAACTACTCGCACTATCAGCCTGCAGCGGTCGTGTAAATCGCAGGCCCGTCGTTCCTCGCCGCTTGCAAGTCCGACGGGCGTCTAATTGCGCCTAATGTGCCGGACCATTGCCTGCCGTTGTCCGCCTTTCGGTCGCATTCCGACTCTGCCGGCCTGTCGCGTGCATTTAGCAGGCACGCTGGTCTCCAGCCCGTCGGGCCGATCGCGTGCCGGCACGTATTGTTATCTGGGAAGCTACGCGACTGCACTAAAAAACAATTAATCCTCTAAATTATACACTGTAGCTAAAAAAATGATGAAAATTCTGTTAGCAGTTGGGGCAATATGGTGTTTTCAAAAAACTCGCGTCCGAAAACTCAAATTCATGTAACTCACTGAATATTTAATATTTGAAGAAAAGAAAATTGAATGGCCTTGTGGGGATTAGCGAAGGATCAAACAAATGAAGCATTGATAACCATACTACAATTGCATTCAAATCTTCTTATTCCATTTTGATCCGGCTACGGATTACAAAAAATATTGTATCTTAGTTTATCTTTTTTCTATTAAATTATTGATACACATACTGTAGACTATCTTTATTGGAAGCAACTTCTTTAAAACAACGTGGAAAGAGGTTACGTTTGCCTATGGGACATTCCTTCATTTCAGTTTCGTCCATATAGTCAACTGCTTTGCTTATCATGTTTATTTTCATTCTCGAACGACGTCGATCTGTCTTATATATTCCAAGAAGAACTCCAGTATGATCCAGTATTGCAAAAACGACACCTTCGGATGTTGATAAAACAATATATTCTCGGGTTGGCAAGGGCACAAATATATCTTTTTCTTCTCGCAGTTTGATTGGTAAACCGGCAGGAATAACATATCTTCGGAATTCGAATTGCTGGTTCGGATTTTCCTGGGGAATGAGTCGAATATACCCAAGTTTTACAAGTTCATATCCAAGTACTTCTTGAGGAAAAGGCCTGCCCGGAGAAGACCTAGACTGTCTGGCAGAAGAAGAAGAGCTAGGATTACGTTCGACATAGGGATTCCTTTCACACTGTAGTGAATCGTCATTTGCATAAGCTTTAATAAAACTTCTTGAGAATATTGCTGGACTTTTTCCTACTGGACAATCCTTTTTTTCATCTGGAGTCATATTATCAACTGCACCGCTCATCATATTCATTTTTATGCGCGAATGATTATTAGATGTCCTATACATTCCACGAAGAATCCCACTATCATCCAATATTGCAAAAATGTCATGATTGGATGTTGATAATACAATATATTCTTGGGTTGGCACGGGCACATACCTATTCCGTTCTGCTAGAAATCTAATTGGCATACCGGCAGGAATAAAGTATCTTCGAAATTCGAATTGCTGGTTTCGATTTGTGCGAGGAATTAGCCGAACATATCCAAGTTCTTCTGTTTTACATCCAAATACTCGATCTGATGGAAGCTTGCCCAGAGGAGAAATGGACCTGGCCTGAAGTGGAGGCTCCTGAGGAGATGTCCGGTCAGGTGAATGTTGCCTGGCAGAAGTAGAACCAGGATTACGTTCGACGTTGGGATTCCGTTCAAACTGTAGTGAATCGTAATTTGCAGAAGATCTAATAAAACTGTTCGAGATGATTGCTGGACTTTTCCCTACTACACAATCCCTTTTTTCATCTGGAGACAAATTAACAACTTCGCCGCTTCTCATATTTATTTTTATTCGTGAACTATGTCCATCTTTCCTGTAAATTCCACGAAGAATCCCAGTATCATCCAATATTGCAAAAATGTCATCATTGGATGCTGATAATACAATATATTCTCGGGATGGCACGGGGACATACCTCTTTGGTTGTACTAGATATTTAATTGGCAAACCGGCAGGAATAACGTATCTTCGAAATTCAAATTGCTGGTTTCTATTTGTGCGAGGAATAAGCCGAACATATCCAAGTTCTTCTGTTGTACATCCAAATACTCGATCTGAAGAAAACCTGCCCAGAGGAGAAATGGATCTTGCACGAAGTGGAGGCTCCTGAGGAGAAGTCCGGTCAGGTGAATGTTGTTGTCGAGTAGCAGAAGAAGGAGAATGGCCAGGATTACGTATACAGTAAGGTTTCTCGTCGGGCTGAGAACTGCATCCTGCAAGAAGAAATAGAAGATTTATTTTTTTTGTTCAGCACACTTATGTCTAATATCATTAAGCTAAATTCAACTTTTCTTTGCAGAAAGCATCTTTCTGATTCTTCAATAGAAATTATGAGAAATAATTTCCAATTATGCCCCCACCGTATATTTTTTCTGTTAAATGAACATAAATTTTTTGTAGCAGACGAGTGCGTAAACGCTTTAATAACCTTAATGACAAACTATTTTCTTCTATACGAAAATCTCTATAAAATAAACAGTTTTTCATATATTCAATTCGTTGGCAAATTTTTTCACTCAGTTTTCACTTTCAAATAACACTTGAGGGGTTGATAGCGAAAGCGGACTAAAAAAAGTGTCGGAGCGAATATTTCGATTCGGTTCAACTCCGACCGAACTTTCACAACGATTTTACGGAAGAGTCAAAAAGCGTTCTTAAGAATCGAATTTTTAATTTTAAAGAAACAACTGTATACTCCTAGAGTACAGCAATGCTAAATTGATGCCCGGACAGTTCGATTGGAACATTATATTATATTTAAAAAAATTAGTGATATTTATTTAAAAAATCCATTCATTTTTTATGCCAATATATTTTGCAAATGAATTATCAACACCATGGGGCCCTAGAAATAATTCGGCTGTCATTGCGTGGAATTGGAAAACTAAAATAGAAATAATTACACGAAAATTTTTTTCACGGGGATATGCTGCTATTCATCACATGATTCGCACTAAATCTTAAAAATTTCTAGACAAAAAGAGTTTTTTCATTGAACTCATGAATGTTATTGATTTTTTTATATTTCATAAACAGACCTTATGAGCCATTATTGACATCAGTTCTTTATGTTGTAATAAATAAAGTTTTTCCTACGAAATCAACCAAAAATTACTCGGCAATGACACCTAGTTATCATATATTTAGACGGTCAATAACAATTGATGCTCATTTAAATAAACCTAATCAACGAATGCACTGTTGGGCTATTTTCCAACGTACCAATTTGATTCTTTCCAGGTAATCAAATGTTATTTAATAATTTATAAACCTGTAGGGATAATGACAATCGACAGTTATTCTGTTTAAGAATAATTTTTTTATAATATTTGTATTATCTCATGTATTTATGTGATAAAAAATTTCGCTTTTCACCCAGGAATCAACCATTTATTTTTATTAATCAATATCAATTGATGATTGTTTCAACAAAATAATTAACAAATGCATTTTCTGGCTATTCTCAACATTAGAACGTTGTTCTTTCAACGCGTAATCAACTCTTAGCAACTGATTCTTGAAATTTTTTAAAACACTTGGATGAAGAACAAGTATTGTTATTGTTTTGAATAATGTTATGAGGGCATTTTTTTCGTCTTAGACATTTTTCAACTAAGAATCCCGTTTTTGTTGAGGAATGGGAAAAAATACTTTAGCTGGAAAAAATTGTTAACACAGCTGTGCAATCTTTGACAAGACGACAAGTGCTTATTTTTTATAAATAAACTGAATTAACGAATTCGTTATGTGTAGGAAGCAGAGTAGAGAAGATATGATTAGTAGGGTGGTCAAAATTTTGTTTTCTTCGAATTTTTATGAATAAAGCCTAGAAATTTATTCGACTCCATATAAAAATAAATACATTTTTTCAATGATATTTAGAGGTGGCGCAAGAGCCCCTTGAAGTTCAACACATTTTCCATAAGAAAAAAAGACGTTTCTGTAAATTTTATCGATAATGCTCAATATTAGCTAAATCGTATTGGAACGCAACATTTCTCTTCACAGCCAGCCATAGAGTACGAATACAATATATCTTGTCAAATATCACCCCCATAAGACTGTTTTATAAAGTACCATATAAAACCATTAGGGAAGAACTGGTTGTTGCGAGTATTTGGCGCTAATTATGATTTTTTGCGTTTTTTACATGCCAATTGTTTCTAATAGATAAAATACAACTTTATGCTGATGACTAGATGTTTGAGTAAGTTGTTTAAACAATTTGTGACTGGTTTCAGTAATTTTCTCTCTAAATGCAGATAGAAAGTCACGGTTTTTCCGAAAATTTCCACTTTTCGTCCAATTTTCAATTAGACAGATGTAGTAGTTTATCAGTGTTAACAAAAGTAATCGTTTCAACAATTGATTATTTTTGTTAATGATATTCACTTAGAATAATCCTGGAAAATTTCAGTTTTATTCTGAAATTTTAAAGTTTTTGCTCACTTATTGCTTGGAGTGAGTTGAGTAATTAATTGAAATTACTCAACTCACTCCAAGCAATAAG
>CAKNXH010060787.1:483852-498758 GCA_932178445.1 Andricus quercusramuli | reverse complement strand
CCTTCATATCGATGCTCTTTAAAACAGTAAAACGATCATAAGTGTTCCCAAAATCAACATTTTTTTTATTATATAAATATTGAATATTTTAAAATGTAAACAGCGTATCTAGCAATTTGCTGGCAACTGCAATAGACGTTCTATTCCTGGCAGCTTCTAAAGCAGACAGAATTCGCCATTCCGAATATTGCATTCAATGGCATTGGGCTGTTGGACTCAAGACCTAACCTCAAAATTCAATCGCCTTATTTTACACTGTAAAAAACGAAAAGAAATTTCCGATTTATACTTTTAAAGTTACCGGATCTGGCGCGGTAATAATACCACGTCGATTGAGGGATAATGCCACTTTTTGGGTTAGAAAATTACAAGTTCTAGTGATATTACCATTTTCCATACGGGTCTATTACGTGGTGCTGTAGTATGTACTGTGTAAGTTGTAAATATGCAACAAACTTCGTAGGTAATAATAGTATCTACGTTCATCGAGTTGAATTTACAGATTTTGGTAAGATAACCATGATCGACCAAAATCCTGTTTGAGAATGTAACCTTAAATCTCCAATAATTATCTTCTCGCTATTGGGTAATATTGCAAAATTCGCATGGTAATGAACAGTTTTTGAATTGAAAATTCTCCATTTTGTGTGAAATTGTATGAAGAAAGTGCAAAATTACATTTGAACGCAAACTTATGAGAAAAGAGTGAAATCCCATCTCCATGTAAAACTTCCCTTTAAGAATGTACTTTTCCATCATATTTTGGTGAAATTACTTTTTAAAAGATAGTCAGATCTGTAATGATAAAAAAAAAGAATTGATATTTTTATTATTCTATAGATTATTACACCATAAATAATAACGTTGCTGGGAAGCTCGAGAAAGAAATAAAAGTTTAAAAACAGTAAAGTTTCTTTAAAATGTTCAAAAATATTTGGCATTGTTTGGCGATGCTTTTTCAGAAGACAATATACCCCTGGATAAAGTTATATTGACAGTTATCAAAATAAAATAAAATATAATTATAGTGGATTAAAATGAAAATTTTATTGCTATACTATAATACCAATAGATTTTTTTCAAATAATTACATACTGCATTGCAATGATAACATTACTGTTGAAAATATTTAGATAAAATTGTGTTTGCAATATTAAATTATTGTTCAGTTTTCTTCAGATCAAGTCAATTGGTTTATTCTCTTTTAGTTATTAATGCTAAGTTTTCCCTGTCATTTAAATTATTATTCAATTATTCTTGATTGACATTTTTTTAGAACTATTAATCCTTATTGTTCTACTTCATCTATTGCATTAAACATTATTGCATACACTTTTTTTTGTTGATATTCAAACTGAAGTTTTAAATTGTAAATATAATTTTTAAAGTAGCCGGAACTACGAAAGTCTTGCCGCGCAATGTAATTTTCTCGTACTTGCCAATATATGCGTGCGTACGAGTATGCGCATAATACGTCTTAAGCATTCTTTTTGACCGCGGTCTTGACCGGTTTTTTCAAAAGTGTTTGCTGAAAAAACATATTGATAAAGCATCTTATGGAAAAGGTAAGTTTGATCAATATTTTGATTTGATCTATATTTTCATTGGTGAGCGTCTATAAACTACGTGGACGGTTTTTCTTTTGTTTAAATAAAGAGGAAAATAAATTTTCCGTGAAGTTAGACAGGTTATGGACGATCATCCCTTATGTTTTTCATTCGTCCCTTGTTTTACAGAAGAAAAAAATGCACGCTGAAAATGTTTATAGCTTTACTTTACTAAGGAAAATTTACAACAAAATTTCAAACTTTTACATTTTCTAAATTTTTTTTCAACTATGATGAAATTGTTTTATTTCTTTCTTTAAAAAATGTAACCCAATTCCATTTAACGTAAATTTGACACATATATTGGGGGCACGTCGATATTTTACATTTAAATGAATTATCAATAATAATAATTATTATTAGGTATTGTAATACATTTTTCAGGACTTCAGGCAATATCGGCAGATTTCATAGAATTTCACGGGATTTAATAATATTGTAGTGGACCTTAAAGAATTCATGCAAGAGAAGTGAAGTATTTCGTAGGGTTTCTAAAATTTGAAGAGATTTGAAATTATTTTGTGGAATTCACCATGAATTCTTATTAATTTATTCTGTATTCTTTTAATTCTTTGGAATACTTTTGAATTTTTAGGGTTTCGCAGCCACGGGCTAAAACCCTTGTAGTTTCGGTCGGGTGTCCGTCTGCCGTACATTTTCTCAAGGCGCGGAAGTGAAGGGAGGGCAAAGTAGGTGGCGTAGGGGCGGGAAAGGTTGCGATGGGGAAGTTTCAACGACTTAATTAACTATAAATTTTTTTTTCATAAAATTTTTCTCACGTAATTTTTCTTGATAAAATTTCTTTTTCTAAAAATTTTTGTTTCAAACATTTGTTCCAATTTTTTTTAATACATTTTTTTACACATTTTTTTTATAATTAAAAAAAAATTTCAACAATTTTCTATACAAAATTGAAAAATCTTGAATTAAGTTCTTATAGGCTACGAAACCCTTCCTTGTAGGTGCTCGGCGAATACTTTGACTAATTTTTTAATTCTCTTGAATTCTTCTTCATTTACTCAATTTTGCTTAAATCCATGGATTGAAATTTTTTTTTAAAAGCTTTTATTTAATTGATCCTGGGGATCATTTGACAAAATGATCAAAGAATTTGAAATATTTCAGGGTAATTTTTCATATTCTTTGCAATTTTCAAGATTTTAAAAAAATTTCAGAAGATTTCAAAGTTGTTTGAATATTTTAGGTTATTTTAGAAGATTACAAACAATTTTTTAGTGGATTCAGAAATTTGATGGGATTTCAAAGGAATTTAAATATTTTAGGAAATTTTAAATTATTCCCAGAACTTTTTTTATTTATTGAAATAGGTTGAAGAGTTCCAAGGGTTTTATTATTAAAAAACTATAGGATATTTTATAAGATTCCAAGGGATCTTATAAGATTTCCGAGGATTTCAATGATTTTATAGGGTCTTAGGAGTTCTTAAGGTATTTTAATGAATTATTCAGGATTTCAATAAGTATTAACAAATTTAATGTAATTTCACGGGTTCATATAATATTTTATTGGATTTCAAAGATTTTATTCACAAGAACACGTGATAAAAACGTGGAGGCCTGAGATTTTGAAATCGAAATTCTGAAGAAGGCTTTACGTTTTCATAAGACGAAAGGGAGAAGGTGGTTAAATTTGCAATTTACTGTTGTGTTTGAAGTACAAATAGTTTACTGTAAATAATGTTGCATATGAAGGGAAGAGAATGGTTCCAGTCGTTAGAAATGCGTTGCGCTAATTAATAACTTCATTAATTACTTTCATTAACTATCAATTTTCTCCAAACAGATTGGAAGTACTCCTCCTGCCATGACAAATTTAGTGTCGTACTCCACCTTACAAGGGGGCCTTTAGGTCTGCTTTTTTTGTTTGAATTGATACTTTCCTGAATGAAAGGTACGTACCAGAGGTTTTCTGAGAAAAATAAAGAAGACGCAATTTTGACCCATTTTCGAGAAAAATGCATTTCAAAAATTGCAAAACGGATGGTCATCGAGCCGGTGTAAAACTATTTTCGAAGAGTCGGTAGCTCCCTGGTAGAGCGCTCGGCTGATAAACGTAAGGTTGCGCGTTCGATTATCGCTATCCATACTTTTTTACATTCTCATCCTAATGAGAACATATTGGTTTTATGTAAAATTTGGCTTTGTCGGTTTTCATCAAATCTCCACGTTTTGAGACCCCCTGAGCTAGAAAAAACGATTTTTACCAATGTGTCTGTCTGTAGTCTGTAGTCTGTCTGTAGGCACGATAACTTTCGAAAAAATGATCAGATTGGATTGAGCTTTGGTACATTTCTTCAAGCCCCAAAAGAAAAGAACAGGTTTGTTAGCCAGCTGCTTTTGATAACAATTTAAAAAGTTAGATCATTTTCAAAATTTTTGAAATAATTTTTTTTTTAAACAACAAAATTCTATGTATGGCAATTCACAGTACTCTAAACTCTGAAAAATTGATCTTCACGACTTTTTCCGATGAAAAGAAAACTATCAGAGTTATAGCATTTTCAAAATCCAAAAAGACTAACTGACATCAACATTTTAAGCCAAACAACGTACGATATGAAAAAAGTCATGAAGAGAAAAACGTTGCTTTTTGCAAGCCCTACAAGATTATCATAACAACTTTTTGAATTTTCTTGCATATAAAAAATAAAATAAAAAATGTCATTTTTCTTCCAGACAATGCAAGATACGAACGAATGAAGATGATTTGGCAAAAATGATCCATTCAAGAAAGATCTACAAATTTGTTGTTAATTATTTTTTTTACAGGAAGCGTAGTTTTTGTTTTAATCGTGAAAAATGACATTACAAAATAAACGAAAAATCAAATTTTTACATTTTTTTATGTACAAAAATTTAAATATAGTTTTCTATGCATAAAACAAACACTGTTTGACCAGAAACGGAATTTTCGATTTTTGGTAGCATTTTCAGTAAGTTAAACCAAAACTGGTTTTTAAGCAATTAAGCGTTTTCCTTTGGACTTCAAAAAAGTGTGTGGGTATTGTAATGAGAATGTGTTCCTTTAAGGCCGATAGAGCCTTAAGTAAATAAATTTCCTTTTTAATCTAAAATAAAAGCAAATTTTGACAATCACTTAAAACGTAGAGGTTTTGTCTATTTGATAATTTTTGCATGTAAATTTATTCATTTTATCTCAGCCAACGGCGATACCACGCTGAAAACACCAGTTCCCGTCAGATCACTGAAGTTAAGCAGTGTTGGGCGCGGTTAGTACTTGGATGGGTGACCGTTCAGGGAATACTGCGTGTTGTTGACCCGTCGTGGGTGTGGTGGACCCACACTGGTAGTATTTATCCACCTAGAAACACTACCCGAATCGGGTAGTGAGGCAATGAACTTTCGAGTTCGAAATGCTAATCAATCTCAGCCAAGCACGATGTGCGAACACCGAAAAATGCCGAGCGCGAAGCGCGAGGTAAATATATTATCGACCGCGCAGCGCGAAATACAACCGCGCGCTCAAAGCTGCGATTCTTTTATTCATCAAAATTATTGCAGGAAGAAAGTGTTTCAAATGCAAATTTCAATATTAAATACAAAATTAAAATGTTGTGCGCAAACTACAAAAAAAACACATAAATAATAGCCAATTGTCTTTAATACATTTACTTTTTTATATTTATATTCATTCTTTACTATTATTATTTATATCATTAGGATTATGTAGTATCGCGCACAAACCAGAGTGATACTGGTCATAAAATTAAGAAAAAAAAAAAGTTTTGCGACATCTGGCACATCTAATAAACGCAGATTTTTTACATTCAGATGGGTTGTTCAGAACATCGATGGAAAAGCATACTTTATTTACATTCATAAAAGTTTTCCTATCATCACAGATCGCGATCATGTTCAATCAAGTAGGAACAGTTCTGAAGACGTTTTATGAGATTTTTTACCTGCCTGTAAAAATAAACATCACCACCTTCGGTAAACTTTCATCGTCCAGCTTGAACATCTCATCATACATGCATTTTAACATTTTAATTTTTTACCTATTCTTGAAATTTTCATTTGAAACAGTTTGTTCCTAATTTAATTTAAAAATATAAATACTAGAAACTATTAAAGAATACAGAATTTTAATAAAATTGACAACTTTCCAAACAAGTAATAATAAAAATACGATTGAAAGAGTTTTTATTGAAAATAAGGAATAACTAATCATTAAATTGTATAATTTCATCAAATGTTATTCAAAAATGGAATAAACATGCATTTTAATGAATAAAGAAAAATAAAAATAAAGTATGGATAGCGAGAATCGAACGCGCAACCTCGCGGCTATCAGACGAGCGCTCTATCAAGGAGCTACCGACTGTTCGAAATACTTTTACACCGGCTCGATCACAAACCGTTCGCAATTTTTGAAATGCGTTTTTCTCGAAAATGGGTCAAAATTGCGTCTTCTTGATTTTTCTCAGAAAACCTCTCGTACGTACCTTTCGTTAAGGAGAGTATCAATTCAAACAAAAAAAGCAGACCTAAAGGTCCCCTTGTTAGTTATTTTTGGTTAGTTCAATCTTTTTATACTATTTAATGTGCCATTATACAGCAGGATATCTTTATATTTAATTAATTTGTTATTGCAGAAAGTCATCGAAAAGTATAAAATATACACCCAGCATCAGGAGGAGAAGCTGTGGAAGTGTTACGAATTATCCCAATGCTTTGAAACGGGTGGTTATAGGCCCCCAGAAAATTCATAGTATAATTTACAATAACGCGGGAAACGACTGGAATCGCAAGGTTACGAAATTACGTCACAGAAATCAGAACATTCGAGAAGCTATGGAAATGCGAATATATGCTAATTGTACCAACCCATAATTGCGCGTGCAATCGATTAACGAACCGGGGATCATTGGGACCAAGGACCCGAAAGCGTGAAAAGCGAAGCTAAAGGATCGGAAAAGTAACACTCTCAGCTGAACGAGCTTGAAGGCTGGACGTCCTCCGCGTCGCGAATCGCACAAACCTCTCGGACGCTTGCGAGGACTCTTGTCAACGTCGAACATAGGTCGGGCAAATACATTCTGGCTATCTGTGAATATTTGTGAATCATAAAAAGTAAAATTGAAAAAAAGATTATTTGTGAAAATTAAAATAAAAATGCATTTCTGCAATTGTAAATTAAATCAACTCAACTTGGACGGGAGAAGTTCCATGAACCTTTTTGATTTTCTCAAAATGCGAGGAGACGGTTTATTTTCAACCCATTAACCATTTGGGAGCTCAAAAACCTATCCTTCACATTTGACATAAATCAGGGACAGTTCCATGAAATCAATCCAAATGGTCTAACACTTTCTGAGATAATTTGATTCCTGAATGGTGAAATTACATTGCCTCAGAAGTGAAATTACTGGGCTCAGTAATCAAAGATAAAATGTCTATGGAGACTGAAAAAACTCCCAAAATGATATATTAACTTCGATTCAAACTGAACTGACCAAGTAAGGTTAAATAGTGTGAGGCTAAATAGTGAGGCTAAATAGTTAAAAACAAACAGCTGAGAAACTTTAAAAAAATCTTTTAATTTGAAAAAAAAATGTTAAAACTTTGTTATAGAAAAACTTCCTGAAGAAAAGCCAGGATGTATACGGAACGAAAAAATTAGATAGGTTTCAGGAATGTCAAATTAATTAAGAAAAATGCCGGTTAAAAGAATAGGATAATCCATGAAACACGTAAGATCGGGAAAGTCATCGTTAATTCTGAGTCCGCTCCAGAGAATCCCACAGATTTGGAAGTAAAATTCAAGAAAATGATTAAAATCACAAAGTCAGAATGGAGTCTGAAATACTGGACTCAATCATAGATTTTAGTACAAGGAACAGTTTTATCGCAGAGAAATTTATAATTGAAAACTGGTTTTAAATTGAGGGTTTGAGAATTGAAAGAAGCAAAGTCATTCAGGGGATAAATAACGAAGTTCACGTTTTACCTAGAGTTTCTTTTTTTTTGTAATTTTTAATAATTCAATTTTGCGTTTCAGGTTCATAACTCAAAGGTATGGTACCAACGTGCATACTTGGTAGCGATCTCCTTGACAGAGTATAGCAAAAATCATTGATTGTTGGCTTTATGAATGACTTCTCATTCACGAACGACTCTCAATGAGACAGACCAGTAGCTAAAAACTAAATAAACCTTGATCGATTCACAAAAATTAAGAATTTTATGGGAATTAAGGAAATAAAAGCAAAACTGAATCTGTGATTGACCCCAATTCAGCCCTCTAAATTAAAGAAACCAAATTTTGAATAATTGCAAAAGAAAAAATTAAGTGATTCAAAAAAATTAACCGGTTAATCATTACGAGTAAAACAAACATGTTACAGCTTCGACATTGTATAAGGCTCTGCAAAAATAACTCTGCATTAACAATAGGACAAACGGATTTTTCACCGCAAACGTTGCATGATATTCTTTTTCGTTTTTCTTTACTCTATAAGGGTTACAAAGTTAATAGGAAGTGATACGTGATAAGCCGTTACAATCGTTTCTCAAAATTGAATAAGTATTAATAATCAATGTGAGAGTAGTTTGATTGATGCGACTTATGATTAGTCAGTGCTTCGTATGGCTGTATAAAAATGAGGCATTTATTATTCTGCATATAAAAACATAGTAAACTTTTTGGTCAAAAAAGTTCCTCTATTTAATTCGGACCGACTTTTTTTCTTTTCAAAAATAGAACACTTCGATTGCTCTGATGCTTCGAAGGAATCAAAACTCTCGATAAAGATTAATGCAAATAATAATAATAGCCTAATTTTTACTTGTTGATCAAGAAATTCTAATTGTTCGCCAATATTTAATAATATTATATTCTGTTTTTTAATAAGTAATATAAGCATTACAAAGTTCATGGACGGTGATACTACGTATTGACCTATATTTCATGCAGGTCGACTATTTTTTCTTTAAAAAATAGGTTCAATGAAATTTATTGTGAATAATTTATTAGTGCCTTTCATTAATAAATAATTAATCAATGCCTTATTTTCACGTATGTATCGCCAAGTTTTAGTCGTTCGCCAATGGTATCGTTTAGTAATTTGTTCAACTACGTATTCACGTTCATAGTTCAAAAACTGTTGTTTCAAGAAAGTATTTCAATAAGTATGTATTTGCAATAAATAATTTGATACTTTTCCTAATTACAGTCTACCTTTCCTAACCCTACAATAAACACGTAAAAAGCTTCAATTTCTAAAACAATCACCACTAGAATTTTGATCTTACTTTTTTTTTTTGAATTTTGCGGTTTACTGAGAATGTACGATTTATAGGAAATTTACTACTTGGGACGGTTATGTTACCAATTGCTAGAAATTTACCAATTTTTCTCGTGAAAATCTAACATCTCACAAACTTCCTACATGGGTCGGTGATTTTACCATTTCTAGGAGAAAAACATAACCTGAAAGTGCTATTGCAAAGCGATAATGAAATATACTGTTGTCGGTTCAAACCCCTCGATTAACGTAAGTTATAATTGTACCAACGTTGTTCATGGTAAACTTACATGGATCGTTTTTTACAGTGTACTCAATAAATAATAGAAATAAATATTTCTCAGATAAGTTCAACTTCTTTGTTGAATAGGAGTGTGTCTGTACAGCGAAACACTGCCTAATCTTAATTATTTTTGCGTAAAGTTAAATTTTCAAATGTTCAGATTAGAATTAAAAAATATAATATTATCCAAAAATGATAAAAATTAGACAGTTTTTTGGTGTCTAGGCATACTTATATTTAAAAAAGGGCTTCGGCTTGGTATTTAAAAAATATTTAATTCTAGTATTTACAGAGTATAATAAGGCGATTCAATTTTGAGGTTAGGCAGTGAGTCTCAGGTAAGTCTTAATTCTTACTTTGCTCATTATGATTATTAATTTTTATGCATGAATTAATTAACGTACATAAAAACTAATCAAATCTGCAGGTGCTTTAGTCTTCGACACCCTATAGCTTTGGTAATCGTCTTCAAATATCACGGTGTGCCTCGACTGACTTCAACCCAAAAGGGCTTGCATATGCCGGTTATTTTCTGAATATACTTCTGGGATGCCCCACGATCATTTTGAGCCCAAAACCAAAAAATCGCTTGAGCCGTTTTTGAGAAAACTGTTTTTTTTTAAATTTTTTTGAAGAGGTTAATTAACATATTTTAAAGAAAATAAGTTGAACGTGGAATTTCATTGGCTCAAACCATTTAGTTTGGCATCCAAAAAAGGACTACAGGTGCTGAACATCTTACGAGAACTGAAACGCTTCAATATTTTTGAAAAATGGTGAAAAAGTGGGCAAAAATCAGTTTTTTGAGAATTGCCTTATTCCAGTTCATCCTATGTCCCAAAGACCTGAACAAGAATTATTGTTCTTTCAATTTTCTGCAAAGTCAAAAAAAAATCGAATGTTCTATCTCCACAAGTTTGGGAGTTATAGTCTTAAGAAGTCGATTTTCAGCGATTAATTTGAATGAAAAAAAATATGTATATAGTTTTGGGGAAATAACTTATTCCCTATGCATATCTTGTAAAAATGACAACATAATTAATTAAAGAAGTCTTAATTTTGAGTAGATCTAAAAGAAAACCATTGCTCTAGCTCTGATAGAAGCAAAATTGTGGCCTTTTGAATATGACCCTTTTTTTTATGAAATTTTGTTTAACATCAATTTTATGAATAAAATTTCTCGTTTTTCAAGAGAACTCATTTCCTCAGCGTTTTAGGTGAAAGTTGACACGGATTTATTAAAAAAAAATACTTAATTTTGAGTATATCCAAAAAGAAAACAATGCTCTGGCTGTAATAGAACTAAAATTATGGCCTTGTGAATATGGCCCTTTTTTATTAAATTTTGTTCAATATCAATTTTTCAAATAAAATGTATCGTTTTCCAAAAGAATTCATTTTCCGAGTTATTCAGGAGAACGTTGCCACCAGGTAGGTTAAGGTGGGCCTGATTTTTAGCAAATCTAAAAAAAAAATGCTCTAGCTCTAATTGCATCAAAATTATGGCCTTCTGAATACGATCCTTTTATAATGAAATTATGTTAATTATAATTTTTTTAAGAAATTAAGTACGAAATCAAAATTTTATCAGTTCGTGAAATAAAATATCTCATTTTTAAAAAGGAATAAGTTCCTGAGCATTGAAGATGATAAAGTCTGTTCAATCATTTTAAGTGTACAATCATGTTTTCATAATATCGTTAATAAAAGTTTTCAGTTCATAATTAAATTCAGTAAGTCTTTATTTAATTCGAGCAAAAGATACACAATATGATAAAAACCTTTTTCCATGTCTCATCCTCCAGAAACGAAAAATTAAAGAAAAAATCAACAAAATTCCATAAAAAGCGTTATTTTTAGGAGGCCATAATTTCGTTGCGATTAGAGCTGGAGTATTTTTTTTTCAGATTTGAAAAAAATCAGGTCCTCCTTGGTGGAGTTTATTATTTATGAAATTCTCTATCGAATGAATGGGAAACATTTATTGATGACATATATTTAAAAAAATTGATTACCCAAGTGCCAATCAAGTTTCAGTGTTCGTCAATCGTGACGATTATACAGGCGGTATGAGTATAAGTGCTTCAGTTACCGTTCACGTTATTTTAAACAAATTCAAAAGAAATATATTTGTGAACTCTATATAGATTGAAATTGGAATATTTCACTCATATAATAAACATTGATTTACCTTATTAATCACTTTCAGACTACAATTAGCATCTTTTTGACATCTTATCGAGATCCTAACCCAAAACATAACAATTTCACTACATTCTGGTGAATGCTTAAACCTGAAGTACAGAAATTCATTTTGTACAATAATATTCAAGTATGAACACGAGAAAAGTATACTAATTTGATGAAAGGATATTTAAACTTACCTAAAATCACATTTTTGATCACACGCTGCAAGAGCGAGACTTATATGAAAAATGATGCGCCATCTGACGATAACTTAATACAGTGAGGATTACCAGTGCATCTACAATAGTCATTGTTATGGGTTGAGGAAACACTCGCGGGCTTTCGTGCAATCTGACTCACGTTTTGCTGTGTTTTGCACTCCGTAAAGGAATGCTTTTACGGCCGTGGCCGGAAAAATACCCCCTCGGACAAACGAGAACTTCGCGTTCCACAAACACGTAGAGGAAGATACGAAAACCGTCCGGTTTTGCATAAAATTATTTTTCTTGTTTATGAGAGAATTTTTTTTTATATTGGGAATATAACAGCACCGCATTTGATGTAATTTTTGCGTCTTCAAGAGGCGTGGATTGATCTATTGACGATACGTCACATAACACTCATATCAATTAGTGATTTGACCCGAGTAATTATTTATTAATTAAAGCATGCGTGGACGTACCGGCCGCCTCGTTTCAAAGAATTGAAACGAAATTGATCTAATGATAGACAGAAAATGATTTCGTTTATAAATTAGGAGTCTAAGGATAACAATTTCATCAAATAAATAATATTTTACCACTAATGTTTTATATCTATCTTAATAAAATCAATTATAATAATGTGCCGAGACATTTGTAAATATCTATGCGTAAATATAAGACGGCTATGCCGCCCGCCGTGACAAATTAATTTCAACTCTCATAGTTCCTTAATTTTATGTATAGGTAGGAGACACACTTTTACAATAGGTCGATCATAAGTACCTTTAGACGTCTTGACAGTAATCCAGACATACTCAACTCGGGGAAATTCCCTTAGGGAACACATGTTCCGAGTCCCCTACTCTTTCTCCTAGAGAGCGGGAGTGGACGTAAACGCTTGCGAGAATCTCTCCTCTGTGACGTACACGTCTACCACGCGCATGCGTCTACCTCCTCTCCCGTTCTCTAGGAGAAAGAGTAGGGGACTTAGAACATGTGTTCCCTAAGGGAATTTCCCCGAGTTGGGCATGTCTGCAGTAATCGATCGTACCAAATTATCTCTACTGGGATGGCAAGCAGTAACGTGACCCAAATTCCATTTACAAGGAGGATTATCCTTTTCTCGTAAAAGAAGTATATCTCCTACACGAATTTGTACTGCGCTTTTGCCATTTATTCTGATGATTTTCTGTCAAATCAAGAACTGATTGTTTGGAACCGATAACAAAGGTGAACCTATAAGAAAATAACTTGGAGTCAAATATGACAAATTATCCAGATCATCTGATGCAGCTGACAAGGGTCTAGAATTAAGGCTCGCCTCTATTTCGCAAAAGAGTGTTGACAATTCCTCGACAGCGAGTTTATGATCACCGATACGACGCAGGTGTTGTTATACACTTTTAACACCCTCTTCCCATAGCCCTCCGAAATGAGGGGCAGCTGGGTTAAAATGCCAATTTATATTTTCTTCTGTGAAAAATGTTTGTAGCGGATCATCTTCTTTTAGGTTTCGAAATGTTCTCTTCAATTCCTTATCAGCACCTTGGAAATTGGTACTGTTGTCGCTACACAAATTGGAAGGGATTCCTCTGCGAGCTGCGAATCGTGTAAATGTAGCCAAAACGGCTTCAGTGGTATAAACACATATGGGGTAAAATTTCCCAAGTGTCCCCACCTAAAATTTTGTTGGCGCCTATCTTATTTGAACTCCGCCAGATTGTAGTGCTAGTGGACCTCTTTAAATTCTGTAAAGGGGGCCCACCTAGTATAGCGGGTTGTCAAGATACAGGGGCCCGAATTTTCAACGATTCACCCCGACTGCTAACCTTCAATTGTACATAACTCCTGTTAAAGTTATCCAATTCAACTTTTATGTGAGGGTTTTCGAAAGGTATTTCAACAAGGTTTACAACAAAAATAATCCTTGAACGATAAAAAAATTATTTCACCTTGATTTTCCATTTTAAAAAACATTTTTGTGATTTTCTCCCAATGCGGCATTTTTGATATTTTTTTAGTTAGGCTAGGAAAAAAGCTTGATTTTTTCTCTTGAAAAACACTCCAGAACGAAAATGGGATGGCAAGTATTGGTTGAGTTGTAGAAGGTCATAAGAGCGCGGGTGCCCCGCGCTAACCAGCCACGGAGCTTCTAGGCGTGCTGTAATGACTCAGTTGTTCTAATAATTGATAAAAATGATTTTTCAGTTAACATTTAACGAATATTTCATTTTATCCTTACTTTCATGTAGCTGGAGAACGATTTATATATTTTCTTAATTCAAATTTACAAATGGTTCCATTGTAGGAAAACCATAGTTAATAATAGAATCATTAACGATTTTGGTGGACGGTTCTGCTTATCTGTTACATTTTGAGATGGTTTTTAATAAGTCGTCTTGCTTCACACGTTTTGGTGAGTTTTTTTGGTGTTAATCTCTTTGCCTTCAACCATTTTTGACGTGAGTCTCCTTGTCTATCACATTTCGGAGTGCCTTTTTTAAGTGAATCCCCTCGCCTCTCACGTTTTGGGGTGCTTTTCGGGTGTGAGTCCCCTTGCCTCTCACTGTGTTACTTAAAAAGTGATTTTTTATTCAGCTTAACGTTCACTTTGCTCTTCTCTTCGCGATCTCTTTGCGATTTTTCTCTTCGGGAAAATGTCATACTGTGGAGATGACGAATACTTTTTCAAAATTAGAGTCGATTCTGAAGAGGGTACAAAGGAATGGTATTTTTATGTGCCCAGCACAGTCTTTGCAGAGTCGAATCGAGTTTTAAGGTTTTCAGCAGTGGCGGCATGATTTTCTTTGGAGATGAAAAATACTACCGTTTCAGGCAAGTTTTTTTTAGCCCATTGATATAGAGCATCAGCAGTCAAAATCGGATTCTGAGACGACGCGTGGAGACTTGCACGTGCGGCGAGTCTTTTCAAATTGCCCCCAAAATGTGAAAGGCAAGGAGACTCACGTCAAAAACTGTTAAAGACAAAGAGATTAACACAAAAAAAACTCACCAAAACGTGGGAAGCAATACGACTTATTAAAAAGCATCTCGAAATGTAACAGATAAGCAGAACCGTCCACCAAAATCGTGAATGATTTTATTATGAACTATCGTTTTCCTAAAATGGAACCATTTGAAAATTTTAATTAAGAAAATATGTAAATCGTTCTCCAGCTACATGAAAGTAAGGGTAAAATAAAATATTCGTTACATGTTAACTGGAAAATCATTTTTATCAATTATTAGAACAACTGAGTCACTACAGCACGCCTAGAACCTCCGTGGCTCGTTGGCGCGGGGCACCCGCGCTCTTATGACCTTCTGCAACTCAACCA
>CAKNXH010060787.1:440333-478852 GCA_932178445.1 Andricus quercusramuli | reverse complement strand
ATATTACTCAGACAAACAACATCTCTTTAACACCATTACTATTCTAAAATGAGTTTCGCAATGTAGCTCCTCATCTGTCAACATTGATTGTTGCGAAACTTCTTCAAGCTCCCAAAACTTCTTTAAATCAAAGCTCAATTCCTATTAAGTAGAAATACAATTTATTTTAATGTGGGATTGGGATTGAGAATTTGCTGTAATTGGACCCGAAAGAATCCATCCAAAGACTGTGTGTTGTGCTGTATGAGAACCAGGAGGTCCTTTACACAACCCTGGCAAAAGAAACGAACCATAACAATCTGCACCGATTATCAAATCAATTTCTTCACTACTCAAGGGAGTAGGATCCGCGTAATCTAGATCACGAAGGTGATCCCATTCAGAATTTACCTCTATCTTTTGAGGGTTGTGATTAATCAACTGTGGTAAAACAAATGCAGAATAGGGTATGATGCATTTTGATCATTCGTAGGTGCGATAAATAGATTGACTCGAGATCTTGATACCCCAATCAGAGCATGCGCGGTGGCAGTTACTTTTGTATTTACGGGAAAACGCTTAGGACGCAAATATTTCCCCAAAGATTCGGAGATAAACGTAGTATCGGAGTCTTGAGCTAAAAAAGCTCCTACGATATTTTCTCTTCCATTGTGACCGCGAATAACAACTTTAGCAGTAGCTAATAATGTTTTTGTACTCTGAAAATATTTCAAAATAACAGAAGAATTAGTAGACATAGTATGACATGATGAAGCTTCTGCAGTTTCATTCACTTTTTTATCAACATTGCTATTTGGCGCAACAGAATTACACTGTGTCAATTGATTTGTATTAGAAATTATTTTGCTAGAAGATTGTTCAGAGGAATCTGGAGACTTACGCATTAAAGTATGATGAGCTTTTGTACATTGAAAACAAGATATTCTACTTTTACAGCTTTGGCTTCGATGGCTATATCTCAAACATCTAAAACAGAGCTTATGCTCCCGAGCAGTTTCCTTATGCTGAGGTACTGTATATTTTCTAAAAGTTTAAAATTGAGATAGATAATGATTTCTACCACAACAGATACATTTAGGACCATTGGAATTCCTAGTGCTATGTGATTGCGCAGAGGATCTCCTTGCTGCGAACGAGAACCATAAGGGCTTCGTTCGTAGTATCTCGCAACATTTCTAGTTTCTTTAAGGAATCATTTACAAGATTAGGTAGAGAGAGAAACGAATGAAGATAGGAATTAATTAAAGCCCTTTCATTGTCCTAACGCGACTTTAACATGTTCCAGGCTCCCTCATAATTTTCATCTGTAGACGTTATATTTTTAAAGAATTGCAATGCTTCTCTTGTAAGCTTAGTTTTTAAATAATATAATTTTTGTACAGGCGGTACTCTTTGCTCATTATGAATTGTACATTAAAATAGATCTCTAAAGTTAGGCCAATCCAAATAAGCGCCGGGAAATTGCGGGATTAAAATGTCTGGCATTCTCATTCCATACTCATGAAAACAATTTGAGAGATGCGATGTTCTAACTGCTCACATCTCTCCCATGTATCTTGAAGAGTTTTGAGTCTATCTTGTACAACTACTAGAGAGACTTCCGCCCAGTTGAGTCAGTTGAAAGTCAAAAGTGATCTTTTCAATTTTTCAAAGAGAAAATTTTGCTCCACGATAAGAGCCTCTATATTGTGATTAGGAATCAGTTCGGAATATTAACGAGAGATAGTTAAAATAATCGTCCTAACCCGAAAATCTTTATTATTGAAAGATGTCACATATAATAACCAAAGAATGTCACTTAATGACCGTAAATTCAGTGAGAGAGAATGACGTAAATCAATCTTTTAGAAACCGAAACAATAGTCAGTTCTGAGTGTTATTTATTCTATGATTGTAATTGAACACTTGTATTTTCATACGATATGTCACTTTCCAGAGAGAGAAAGAAAGCTTAAAGTTATTTACAAATGAAATTGTTTTTAAATAAAAGAATTGAAATTATAACGTTCAAATCGTAGACATTTTGATTCTGTAATTATTTTAAGATCATGTGAAATTCATAGAAATGTTTTAAATTAAATTTTAAAATGTTCAAAAATCTACATTTTGTTTTAGACTTTCTGAAATATTTATACATTTTTTATTATTTCAGAAATTTTTTCATAACTTGTACATATTCAATAAAATCAATTAAAATTTTCATAAAAATTTTTTACTGCTTATAGAATCTTCGAGAGTATGTTTTGATAATTGTGTTAATTATCAATTTTCTTAGGAATCATAGTAAACACTTCTCAGTATTATGAAATATTTCGTACTTCTCAAAAGGGCAACTTTTTAAAAACTTCTCAATATATCTTAAAGTTATCTACAAATGAAATTGTTTTTAAATGAAAGAATTGAAATTGTAACGTTCAAATTGTACATATTTTGATTTGTTAATTGCTCATTTTATATGAAGATACTATTATTACTACTAATTAAATAATAATTGTTTTTAAGTTTGACACGTAATGGATGAAAATTGAAACATTGTAGACTGAAACAATATTTTACAAAAACTTGAAATTTAATTTTTGAACATTTTTGAAAACTTCAATATTTGATTTTAAAATATGTAAATTGTTTAATTTTAAATGGATTAAGAGTCAGTCAAAATTGTACAATTCAAACTCCGGACTCGACTTGTATCCCTAGCATTCACCACCACCAAACGAATCACTCGGGAATCAACCATAAGGCGTAAGAAGTAAGAACTCATAGACTCAGCGTGAGTGACTCAGGGTGTCACGTGGTGTCTCCCTCAACTGATAAGGGGGAACCGGGGAACGTACATTGCCGGCACAACGCCGCAAATTCTTAGCCTCTATCGTCTAGCTGGTTTTCCCCTTTTAAACTGGAGGCCGCGCCCCCCCCCCCGCCGCGATGAGTTCTTACGACCATATCGTCAGCTGTAATATCTTTGGCTGTAATCAATCATCAATGTGCACATGAATAGTGCTCATGCCTTGGCTCATGACATCCCCATGCCACTTCTCTGTGGAGGCCTGTGGAAAATATTGTCATGAGAGTTGACGGTCGCCGTGTGGTGGCGCCAGCTATGCAGTTGGCTTAGAATTCAAATAATGCAAGGCAAAAGTGTTAAAATAATAAAGTTTGTTAAAGAAAAATAATTTTCTGATAGTTCTGGGTAAAAGATGATGATCTTTAAGATTTTTTTAATCTTTTGAGTTCAAAATAATTAGCGAAAATCGTAAAATTCACTGCTTTTAGACGTAAATCCCAATGCATTCCTACTAACTACAACAAATTATTATTCATGCATTAAATCAGACAAATCATTATTTGTGTCTTTTTTAAATATCCGAAAAGAAAATCGTCTAAACTTTATAATATTTTTTATTATATTATAAAAAATATTTACTTTATTTATTTATTAATTTAAATTCATTTAGGATTTTCCAATATTTTAAAACAATTTTTTAATAGAAAATAATCAACTTTGTATGTAACTATATATAAATTTCTGATGCCTCTTAGTATTTGTATATAAGTCTTTTCTTCATGAATAATTTGTATCTAGTATATAAAATATTAAATATTTTAACAGATTCTTTTGTATATTTTAAGTAAGTATATTTCCTTCGAGTTTTTCCTTTTCTTAGGTGGCCTGGCATACGGCGACTGAAAGAAAACTTTGAATCAGCGCAGGTTCCCTTATTTATTATTAAATTTATTATTATTTATTATTATCATATGTTATTTCTAGTTCAAAAAATGAAACTTGTTTAAAATTATATATAAAATCGAGGAAAATATGTTAATGTTAATTATAACTAATTTTGGAAAAGAACTCGAGGTGAACTTTTGAAAAAAATATTTCGGGTTTTCTTTATTTGACAATAACTATTTAGAGTTTAATGTTTTTCTTTTTTTAGGTAAAAGTTGCAATTCTTATTTAATTCTGATGCTGTAGGGCTTATTTTATTTCTTAAGATTCTCTGCAAATCTTATTGGTAAGTTTTTATTTTAAAAAATGTATTTCTGAAAACCTATTGTTTACAAAAATCACAATTTTATAAATCCTAAATAAAATTTTTTCAATAAAAACGTACCAATGGCATTTGCAGAGAATCTTTTAAGGATTAAAATAAGCCCTATAGCATTATGATTAAATAATATTTGCAACTTTTACCTAAAGTGAGAGAGAAAAACATCAAACCCTAAAAACTATTGTTAAATGAACAATGAAAATTGTATTGTAAACAATAATAATGTAATTGTAAACAAGTATAATGAAAATTCCCTTTTCGTCTTAAATTTTAAGTTAAATTTCATAATAATAGTCATGCCGAAAAGCAAATTTTTAAATGAAATCATTAAAATTAATTAAATTTGTTTACAGTGTATATTTTTGGTTCACTTTTTCAAACTTGAAAATTTGAAAATCAGGGTCATTTTAAGCAATTTTAAGCTAGAAATATTAAAAATTGAACGATTACACTTTTGACATAAACGGAACTCTTATTAAATCAGAAGTTAAGATATTTTTATTTCAAATCGTTCAAAAATCCTTGAAAAGCTTCAAAATTTTATTTCAAGATCTTAAAACATCTACACGTTGTTTTACATTTTTTCAAATTATGAATTAATTTTTAAATTTTTCAGACCTTCTAAACATCTTTCAAAATGATTCGAATTCTTCCTAAAATTTCGATTAAATCCTGCAAAATTAAAAATATTTCCTTAAAATCTTCCAGATTCATTTTCGACAATTTCAGAAATCTTTTTAAACCTGTTTAAATATTCTCTTAACATTTATTTTTCAAAATAAAAGGTCATTTTCAATTTTCCTAGAAATCTTAAGAAAATATTTCTTATTCTTTCAAAGCCTTTCACAATTCATAAAAATCTTCTAAATTTTTCGTTCGAAACGTGCACAAATCTATATTTTGTTTTAAATTAGGCCGTTGGCTATTTGTACCGAAATTTCAGTACGAATAGCCAAATTTTGTCGGTTTACGCAGACACTTTGTATTAATTATTTAAAATCATTTCAAATTTTAAATTGAAACAAATTTCAACTCACTTGAATTTTTTCTAGGAATAATAATAGGTGTTCAATATTTATTATACATCAAAATTCAATAATTTTACTTGCAAATTAAAATTTTTGAAATAGAACAATTAAAATTTCAATGTTCAAAGTTTAGTTTTTTGTTTAAATTTGAATATTTGATTTACAATTACAGATTTTAAATGAACAGTAAAAAATTTCTAAATATTGAGCTATTGTTGTTTTTCATAATTGAAAAAATTCCAATTTTAAAATTTCAACTTTTAGACCAAAACAATAATATTAAATTTAATAAAAGTCTTCAAGTATGAATATATTGTTTTGAAGTTATTTTACAATTTTAAATATTTTATAAAGTTTCAATCATGCATTTACATTTGTTTAACTACTAAGACTTTCCAATTTAAACAGTTTAATCTTTAACGTTAAAATCTTGAAATTATTAAATTTTGAACGGATTTCGCATCATCTTGTAAAATTAATTATTATTCACTTTTTAATCGTTAATGCACAGTTGAATTTTAAAAATCATTATAATTTATATCCACAGTTGATCAATTAAAAAAATTTTTCATCCAAATTTTTTGATGCCAAATGCTTCTAATTTAAAAATTTGTAAGTCTTTAAAACTGCATTTTTGAATTCTTTTAATGGAAAATGTACGCTTAACTATCAAAAACTAAAATAGAAAATTTTCAAGTGAAAGATTTTTGAATTACGCATTATAAACTGAATGATATAATTGAAACAGATAAAAATTCAACTAATTATTTTAAAAACTGTTAGAATCAAACTGAGACCGATTTTTTTCTAAATATTTGTAAAATTCCCGATAAAAAATAAATTCACTGTCATTTCCCGGCTTTATAAAATTCCCGGCGTCCCGGTCCAGCGGTCACCCTGAAAATATATTAAGATATCATTTATTTATAATCTATAGTTCAAAATTTCAACACCGTGGATATTTTGGAACATCTGTAAATACATGCAGATTTTTACATCTAAAAGCAGTTTCCCTCAGTTTTCTTTCGCTTAGAGGATGGAAAATGTCGCAAAGATAATTATAAACACTTAAAGATTATTAAATACTGTCAGTAAATTACTTTTAATGTGTTATTAAATTCAATTTCATCATTTTGCCATGCATTTGCAACGAGCATAGGCCAAATGCATAGCTGGCGCCACCACACGGCCACCGTCAACAAATAGTACATTTTCAACTCAGAGTTCCAGGGGGCTGGCTCATGATACACAGCTCTGTTCTTAACCTAAAAATGATTCTAGATCGCACTTCTCGATTCTAATATCGATTTTAAAGCATAGGCGGCGAATTTAAATCCAACCAATAGGTGAAGAGAGAATCGGCTTCAGTTTTCGAGATATAATCGCAACCTCTCTTTTATGATAGGATTGGTGGTTTTAGTCTATGGTGACCGAAGTACCAAATAACTAGTTGTTCGAAATTTGTATTCTGTATTGAAAATTATTTTGCCACTCGAATCGAAAAACTTTCCCGCTTTTGAACGTGATTAAGTCCTTTCTTTAATAAAGACGTTTTTCCCAGTACTATATTGTACTATTTTATTTTTAATTTGTTGGTTATTATTGGAAGATATTTTTTAGTAGAGCAGAGGCTCGAATTTTTGACACTTTGCCATGCACGCCGATACTCAGCAGTTAACCTAAACCTTATGAACAAGATAATTATTTTTTTTTTAAAGAAAATCATTGCAACTTCAATTTTAAATTTATTTGTGTGTTTTTAGCCAAGTGCAGCCATTTATTGTTTTTTTTTCTTCAAAATTCTCTTTAAAAAAAGCTTGATTTTCTCTCTTGAAAGTTATCCCTTAGCGAAAATGGGATGAAGAAAATGGTGGAGATATATAAGATTTCTTGCGCGCAGCTGCCGCGTCGCATCGTGACCGTCCGAGTTTGAAATGTACCCAAAGGACACTTGGCCGTGTCTAGAATCTAGGACTACAATTCGCAGTGGACTTTCAACAAGATCGGAAACAAATAGTTTTTAGACTGGTTTATGTAAGGAATTTCTCGGAAACAAATAGTTTTTAGACTGGTTTATGTAAGGAATTTCCCCCCTATATACTATTCCTAAACCGTTTAATTTAGTATGCGTTTGTCATTATCTTGTGCAGGGAACAAAACTATGGATCATCATGGAGTATTTGGGTGGAGGTTCAGCCCTGGACTTGATGAAGGCAGGTAGCTTCGAGGAAATGCATATTGCAGTCATTCTAAGAGAGGTTCTCAAGGGCTTGGACTACCTTCACAGTGAACGTAAGCTGCACCGTGATATCAAAGGTAATTTTTCGCATGGGTTATGTTGCCGTGAAAAGCAGGATAGTTAAACGGTAACACAGCAGAAGGGCAAAAACGACAAGTTTCCTCAAGTGGATTTATGTGCTCAATAATTCTGAATTATAAAATAGCCATACAAAAAAAAAAGTCTAACCTTGAGGGTCAGACCGTGTTTACTATATGTTTTGGGGGTCGCTGAAACCGAATCCGAAGCCCGTTTTACCCCATCATGTCAGGTTTTTCACATAACCTTAAAAAAACTTATAATACAAGCTCAATCAGCCTGTTATACCTAATTAATATATTGAACCTCACAATCTCTTAACCCCATAACCATTCGACCCCTTGACCGCATAACCTCTTTACCCCATAACCTAAAATTACAATAACCACATAACCTTAAAAATTATAAACAACGAATAACAAATGACAAGTAGATAGAATTTCAGTCATTTTTTTTCAACTATAACGGGCTAATTGGGCTCGGATTATGATTTTTTTTTAAGGTTGTGTCAAAAACCTGACATGGTGAAGTGAAATGGACTTCGGATTCGGCTTCAGCTACCTCAAAAACATATACTAAAAATGGCCCGACCCCCAGGCCAGAATTATTTCTTATTTTTGTGTGGCTGTGAAGACTTTTTGAGTTTATGTCAAAAACCTGACGTGGTGGGGTAAAGTGGATTTCGGATTCGGTTTTGGTGACCCCAAAAACATATAATAAGCATGGTCTGACCCCCAGGCCAGAAAATGTTTTTTTTTTGTGTGTGTGTGTCTGTATTATTTTAATACATAGGGGAAAGGTTTCAACAGTTAATCGTCCATTGTCCACACGATGTCAGAAGGAATATATACAAAACTATTGCATCAAATGTGTTCTAATCACTCAATGCGTACGACTCTATTGTATTGTCGTGTTTTAGGAAAGTTATATTTCTATGCTTCTTGTATATAATTTTTCTTAACAAATTCTTTTTTGACAGGTCGAAATTACGAGTTATTTAACTTCCTACTTTCAACTAATATTTTAATGATTTGCAGGAAATTATACTGCGGGTACCTTGTAGGAACTCAGGTCTACCTCAATTTCAGTGTTCTTCACTATATTTTATATTCACACGTCAAACTTTTCAGGTTACTTTAAAAATGAGCATTTATACAAGTTTAAAGTTTTCTGACTTTTCGTGTAATGTTCCAATTTTTTGAAACATAAATAAATCTTAGCTGATTCCTTCGGTGCTCCTTCATTGAAGGCCTAAAAACATTCGAAATCTTAATTAACAACTAGACTCTATATTCTCAAAGAACTTACCCGGGCGCGATACTTTTTCCAGGCCACTTAATTCCCAAAACTCAAATTTCAACTTAGAAAAGTCGTTTGAATTAGTAAAATCCTTAATCTGTCCGGATAAAAAATGTAGACTCCAGAACTTCAGTGTATCGTAGTCATGGAGTATTGTAATACTATCGTGGATTTTGACCCTTAAACTTAAAATATCAAATCTACGAAAATCTCCAAACGTTTTCTTCTCAAATCTTGAATTTATAAGAAATTCTGAGTTGCAAAAATTTTGCAACGATATCCTCGAATACGTCCTTTTTAAGATTACATAGGAAAAATCCCAAGGCTAATGTCACGCGCACCACCTTTCTCCGCTTATTTTCTCGAAAGTAAATTACTTTTTCTAACCAGTGGTGTTGTTCGATAAGATTCTGTCTCAGCATCGTATCGGAAAATCTCGGTTTTTTCGTATCCATATCGGTTTCGGAGACTCTAGTTTCGGTTTTGTGTCGTATAGTTTTGGTATTGGAGAAACGAGATATCGCTCGGGATTCTGGGACTAGGCAGCCAGATGGTGGCTTCCTACGGAACAAAAGTAGAAGGGGTTTGGCGACGAATTTCAAGTACCTGAGTACCAAGAACCTTTTCTTGTAGTTTAAAGTTCTAAACGTTCAAATAAACAAAACATGTTTTTGAAACACCTGCATGAGAAGTTCGAATTCTTCTGGCTGTGCAGCCAGCGCAAAGTGCCCGATTCACGCATTTTCTGCGAGATATTATTCGCAAACTGGTTCGAGTGTGCGAAGAAAAGCGCATAGGATATTCCTCACATTATTGATGGCCAATCACAAAACAAGCATTCACATTCGCGGTATGGCACTGACAACAGATGTTGTCATGACAACATGATGTTTACGAAGTTCAGTGTTGACAGCTCAGGGAACCTAACTTTCTTACGAATGTCACAGCAGTTGTTTACTTGTGCAATTATCAGTGTCCAAATTTAAAAATGAGTGAAATGCACATGCCTATCCTCCTTATTTTCAAATAAGTATTCTGCTTCCTCTTTTTTTCTGTTAAAAATGATTGGAAAATTTTCAGATTACTAAAGTCTAGGGCCAATGTGAATGTTTTTAGAAGGATGTTTTTCCTCTCGGAAGCTCCGCCCCCGAAACCCCCGAAGACCCAGTTTCTTTCTTATGCACTGTGATGTCTCACCCTTGAATTTCATCACTTTGAAAAGGAACTTCCCATTACAGGTGTTTCAAAAAATAGTATGTGATGCACGTACATGTAGGTGATTCACGACTCGTGTGATTGTCACATTCGCTCCAATCGTTTGGCAAACTTCACACTATAGGCCAGTCAGTAAAGCATGAAAAAGAGTGGTTTGGTGCCACAATTCCAAAGTGGAAGCGACAGTGATATTTGTGTATTGTTGATGCCTGGGATGATGGCCAGTATGTTTTCAACCGTAAATTCGCAAACGCAAGAAACTGCGCGCTGTTCATAGTTTGCGAAATCAGGTTTTTGAAGATTTAGAGCAAGATATAAATCTGCGGGAAAAAAGATTAATTATAAATGACAGATATTAAAAGGAAAAGGAGTTTTCCCTTTAAACAAATAAAATAACTTCCTTGATTTTAGTGTTACAAAATTGCGGTTTCAGTCCATGATCAGTTGAAGGGTAGAAATGCAAAAGGAGTCAAGCGCCATTTTTCACTTTTTTCAGGAGAGACTAGAAACATGTTGTAAATTCAGCGGGACAATTTAAGAAAGAAATAAGAAAGTTCTTTCGAGATACTTTCATGCTCTATCGAACTAAAAAAAGTTTGCTCACAAAAAGCTATCCGGTTTCGAGAAATGGAATGAAACATGTCACGTTTCGAGGTTAGTTTTGGATCCGTATCGACTTTTAACATCTTTCAACATTAATTGTGGAGCCAATTTGCAGTTTAAGAAAAAACTAAAAATTTGAATTATAGCTATTGAATGGACGAATTGATTTCCAAAAATTTGTTTAAAAAAAACATGCAGTTTCGCGAAATTTGAAAATCCAATTAAGACTTCGAAATAGTGTAAAACTGACATTTCAACTTCAAAACAATGACGATAGCAGTAATAATTTGGCATATTTCCAAAAAATGAGGAATTGGCTTTTAGGTGATTCAGTGCTGAACGGAAGGGACCCAATAGTAATTAAAAATAATTAGCCAGTGTCAAGAAAAATGAAATTTGATTTTTTACTTTGTGGTTAGAAAAGCTTCTCGGGCTGTGAACACAAGAACACAAATTTTGGAAAATGATGCCCCAAAAAAATCCTTTGGCAGGCATTTGTAATATAATTTATCTGATTTTTTGAGCTAATAAACCCGATTTCAAAAATTTGGCGCCTGACTCCTTTTGCATTTCTACCCTGCAGTTATGAGTTCTGAATAAAGAAACAAAAAGGAAAATGGCTCCACGATGATCAGGAGAAGAGATAATTTTTTTTTTACAATTACTGCAGCTCCAATTTTGGAGATAGAGAGCTCACATTCTAAGAAAATGTAGATGAAGACTAACTAATTTTAGAAAAATGATCTGAATTTTCATTTGTGAATTGATTGTTTGCCATCGCGGTGAATTTGTGGACAAAATGCAACTCATTGCATGACGGCGGAGTGGGGGAAGCAGCTTACACGTGCGAGGTATTCGCGCTCAAAGTGAATTACCGTCTTCAAAATGCATCAGCTGCAAAAATCTCGTCAACGAAGCAACATATTGAGATGATTTTTTTTATATTTTGGGCTAACTTTTTGCGATGATTAACAAACCTACATCAAAAGTTCGCAAACAGTGCATTTAGTGCTACAAATGTAAGGTTATTTTTATTATTTTTCCTTATTGCACGATTTCTGACTTAATTTTCCCATTGAATGTGAACTGTGTTTTATTGTTATCAAGTTTGTTTAATCATGTTTTAAGAAATGTGTATAAAATGAAAATTTTATTTTCTGTTAAACGGAGGTTCAATATTTTGCGGAAATGTATTGAAGTAGTGTCTTACTATTTTCGACTTTCTTAATTAATGTTGGAAGAGATGGGTATTGAATTAAAAATTTATGGTCCATTATACTGAACGCGCATGTTTTTTTTTCAAACTGATTTTTGTAATTTTTCGATTTTTCGATTTTTCTGTTTTCTAACTGGGACTCGACATAAAGTTGAAATTTTCGACTCCACTTCAATAGAAGAGAAAGCCAAGATGGAATGACCAAGGGTCACGGATAACACCTTCTTTTATTCAAGCACTGTATTGTATCCTCCCAGCTTAAATCTAGAGATGCTGCATCTTATTCACCTGTACCATTTTTTCAGTTTTGACAAAGCGTTGACGTTGCCAACACCGTTTAGTCCGTTCAGGCAGTGACATTTTTGAAATTTGCATTTTGTGACATACTTTAGATATGAAGGAACTTATGTTTTTAATAATTTAAGTATGCACAGTGAAACGCAACGTTTTGTTAAGTACATATGATAAAGACATTGATTACAGAGTAAATATTCCTTTCTTTGTACTTCAAGAAGTATGCGGGCCAAAATTGTATAATTTGGACGTAATGTTTAATTTCATTCAATTTGGTCTTGATATTTCTTGAAATTATTACAATCTAATTGAAATAAATATCTATGGACCGAATCCATTTTTAATCACACGCAACGCTTTTCAAGTACATATGATAAGAACATTGAATACAGTGAAAGTATTAATTTCTTTGTACTTCACGAATTACGCGGGCCAGCATTTTATAATTTGGACGAAATTTTTTATTTAATTCAATTGGCTTCCGTTTTCGGTACCAATCGTGAGAGAACTCTTTTGTGTCAAGTGTTGGTTTTTTGGCTTTGGTGAAGGCAAGGTAGGAATTAGGATATAGACAGTACGGAGTCCACAAACGGGCGACAGAGGGGGACAGTCAATGGACGATCGTATAGATACAGTACGTGCAGCCAAAATAAGAGGTAACGAGAATGACAGCGCGGTTGGTGAGGAGAAGGGGGAAGATGGCAGTAGCGGTGAGCAGACTTTAGAGACCCCGACCAGCGAGGGAACATCAGAGAGAAGGGATTCAGGCACGGGCCATAAACGCGGTAGACCCTCTAACCGACAGCGCCTTAACAAGCTAGCCAGCGCGGGCTCGAATATGAGTTTGGACGAATGGCGAAAAAGTGAGCGCGACCAGTAGTGAAGGGGAAGAACAAAAATGAAAAGAGAAAGGGGACGATGAATTTTAAAGGGACAAGGAGATCATGAAAGTTAGGAGTAAACTCACTAAAGGGAAAACACCGGAAAGAGATAGGGGGGATGAAGGAATGTTTGAAAAACTAGAGGTTCTCATAAAGAGGTTTAGAGAGGAAACAAGGAAGAGACTGGATGACATGAATAGGGATATAAATAGGCAAGGAAATGATGTAAGGGGGGAAGTAAGAAAAGTAAGAGAAAAATGGGAAGAGTGGGATAAACTCTGGAAAGAGGAGAAGGACAAGGTATGGGGTAAACTAGAGAGCATAGAGAATAGATAGAAAGAGGATGACGAAAAGATAAAAAAGTGAGATAAACCAGTTGGAGGAACGGGTGAACAATTTAGAAATGAGGAATGAACATGTGAAGAAAGAAACAGAGGGTACAGAAATAGGAAAAGGGTGTAATAAGAACGAGCAAAATGACAATGAAAGACTGAAGAAGAGACTGAAAGAAGATTGGAAGGGCAAGAAAGGGCGAAGAGAAAAAATAACATAGTAGTTGAGGAATTGACAGTGGAGAGTGAAACAGGGGAAGTGGAAATCAAAAATCTTATGAGAGATATTGGAGTTCAGGTAAAAGTAGAACAAGTTAAGAGAATAGGAGGGATGAAGGAAGGAAAAGAAGGAATTTTTATCGTAAAAGTAGGGAGTGAGGAGGAGAAAAAGAAAATTATGGAGAACAAAAAATTATTGAAAGGAAGAAGGGAAAGAATTGAAGAGGATTTGACATGGAGGGAGAGGAAAAGGAAATGGCAAATAGAGCAGAGGGCATGGGTAGAGTGGAAAAACGGGCGCATGGTATAGATTGGGTGATACAGATTATGTATAAATGGGGAGGAATGGTTCTGGGACAAGCAATTAGAAGAAATAAGAAAAAATTTAAGCTCTTGTCAGGTGTTGAGGCTGGTAGCAAAAAGGAAGATGCAAAAGAGGTCATAGATCAAACAGAGGGGTTTCCAAAAAGCAAGGCGGAACAAAAGTAAGGAGGATAGGTGAGGGAAGGGAGGAGAAAAATGTGAAAATAGCTTTCTGGAATATGTCAGACTTGAAGAACAAGAATGAAGGTTTTTGGCGGGAGTTAGAAAAGTTGGATGTGATTATGATGAGTGAAACCTGGGCGGATGTTAAGGACGGGAAGGGGATGAAAAGGATGTTACCTAAAATTTATGTGTGGACAATGCAAGAAGCAAGGAAGGAACACGTTAAAGGTAGAGGGATGGGCAGCATGGTCTCAGGGGTGAGAAAAGAATTAGCAGTAAAAGGGGGAACACAGGAGGACCGGGAGGAAGAGGATGGAACAACGGTAAGAAGGAATATAATTGGAAAAGTCAAAATAGCGGTGGTTTGTTTATATAGAAGAAGAGGGGAAGAGGAAGGTTGGAGAGTAATAAGGAGGTGGATAGAGGAAAAAAAGGAAGAGTTGGTTTCGATAGGAGGTGACTTTAATGCTTGGACTGGCAAGCAAGGGAGAGGGACTTGGGATGGAGAAAAGGAGGCCTATATAAGGAGCTCCAAACATAGGGAGATAGACCGGGAGGGGAGGAGGTTTCTAGACGCAATAGGAGAAACATGATGGTTTATATGTAATGGCAATATAAAAGGCGATGAGAAAGGAGAGATCACATTTATAGGTAAGGGGGAAACAGTAATAGAATACATCATGGCTGAAGAAAGAATGAGGAATATGATAGGCAGTATGAATGTGGGGAATGAGATAGGGTCCGAGCACTTCCCAGTAATTGCGACATTGAAACGAGGCGTCCATGAGCGCGGTAGAGGGAGAAAGGAAAGAGGGGGAGAAAGGAATACGGAAATGGGAGTCTGGGGAGTAGATACATTAAAAGAGTCTAAACAAAAAATGGAAAAGTAGAATGTCAGGTATGAAAAGGATGAGGGAGTAGACTCGTTAAGACGCTGCAAGACTCGCTGCAGACGAAGATGAAACGACATTAAGACCAACCGCAGAAAGCAGGCACCTTCTGGAAGATGATCGCAATTTCAGTACAAGGAGGAACATCAACATGCAAGTTCCTCTTAAGCCCCAAGATCTGGCTGAAATGGATGCCTCCCTTCGTGGAAATATCTCGCAAGAGTCCGACTTCTGGACCATCAATTGCTCAGTTTATGGTGCTGCGAGAGCTTTGGCTGATTCAAATCGAAGACTGAAGCCGACGATGGATCAAAAGATAAGAAGACGCTTGAATCAACTAAACAAGAAAATTGGATGGGCAAGACAGAATGCGTCCCGTGTTCAATGTGTGATTGACTACATAACATCTGGTAGACCGTTCACGGAAAGGGTTCGAAAGTTCGCCAAAGAACTAAGGACCTTGAATCACACACTGAACAGGTCAAAGCTGCTGACAATCAAGCAGCATATTGTTGACAAAATAAGGCTATCTGTCGCAAGGAGGAGGATACAGAAGAGGGAGAGATGGATCAGAGAGAATTAACAGTTTCTTCCTGACCCATCACGTCTCTTCAGTGATCCCCCTGTTTTTGTAAAAAAATCCACCCAAGCCAAAGGAGGTAGAGACTTTTTGGAGAGAGGTGTACAAGATCCCGAAAACACTAGATTTGAAAGAAGATACTGTCAATATGATCCGCTTCAAGGAGTTTTGCGACAGCCTCATAAAATCTGAGGAGGAGTGCCCATCAGTCACTGCCGAAGAGGTGAAAAAAGCACTTAGAGGCACGAAGAACTTTTCCGGTGCGGGACCAGATTGTATCAAGAACTTTTGGTGGAAGAAGTTTACTTCTATACACCAACATTGGGCCCACATATTCACCTCATATTTAAAGTCGAAGACGCCCATTCCGCAGTGGCTGGTGTTAGGACGCACTATACTCCTACCGAAAAAAGGCAACTTGTCCAAACCAGAGAATTACAGGCCAATAACTTGTTTGCACACACCGTATAAGATCTTTACAACTGTCCTGAACAACAGGATTGTTCGACGAATTGAGCCTGTATGGCGAGAGATGTACGAACAACGAGGCTCGAAAAAAGGTCTAGCAGGCTGTCGAGAGAACCTGCTCATTGACAGGTGTGTCTGTAAAGATGCTACAGTCCATCAGCGCTTCCTGTCAATGGCCTGGATTGACTACCGGAAAGCTTTCGATTCAACCTCTCATAGACTTATCATCTGTCTGTTGGAAAGCTTGAAGGTACATCCACGCATAGTGAGATGCATAGAGAGATTGATGCCTCTTTGGAAAACTAGACTTACCATCTCATCTAGGAATCATCGTCTGACGACGAACAAGGTCACCTTTCAGAGGGGTGTCTTTCAAGGGGATAGTATGAGCCCCTAGCTTTTTTGCATCACACTTCTGCCTCTATCTCTCGCACTACGAAATTCTCCTGGATACCTCTGTGGCGACACTAATCAGCGAGAGCATAAGGTCACTCATGTATTTTATATGGATGACCTGAAGATCCATGCCGCTGGTAAAAGAAAACTTCAAACTGCTATAAATATCGTCAAGAACTACACAGGAGAGATTGGAATGGACTTTGGTTTGGACAAGTGTGCCAAAATTCATTTGAAGAAAGGAAAGATTACTGGCGTTCCCAAGGACCGCGAGCTTGTGGATATAAGTGTTATTAGACATCTTAACACTGGAGAGACCAATACATATCTGGGCGTGCCTCAAAGCCGCATTCAGGACGTAACATCAGTGAAGGAGTCTCTCCGAAGCAGATACAAGCATCTTCTTCGACAGCCTTGGTCTTCTAATCTGTCGGCATTGAACAAGGTATCTGCAACTAACATGCTTGCCGTCCCGGTTCTACTCTACTCGTTTGGGGTGGTTCAATGGACGAAGAACGAGCTTGAGGCCCTTGATGTCACCACGCGTAAGATCATGCATATGCATAAAAGCTTGCATATCAATTCGTCAGTTCCGCGATTATACATTTCACGCCGTCAAGGCGGTCGCGGACTTCTGAATCTCCAATGTCTTCATAACCGAATTGTTTTAAGTACATTTTACATCGTTGCGAATGGCAGAGACCCTCTCCTAAAGATGGTCAGAAACCACGAGATGATTGGTGAAGGAGCGTTCCTTTACAAAGCGGCGGAGCAAGCTGCCGAGACTCTTGGCCTGAATTTTAACATCAGAAGTGAGGAAAGTGCATTACTCTATCTAGATGCTTCACGTCTAAAAGCCGAAGTAAAGAAAGCAGAGGTTGAAAATTTCACCAAAAGCTACTCGAGAAGCATATGCACGGAAACTTTCACAGAAATGTAGAAAAACAGTCCTTGTCGAGGGAGCAAACTTTTGCTTTCCTCAAATCATCAGGGCTCAATTCAGGTACAGAGGGCTTTAATTTCGCATGCCAGGACGGTGTCATCTCCACCTTAGCATACCGTCACCGCATTTTATGTCGAGAAGTTCCCAGTGATAGGTGCAGAGCGTGTCATGCACACGCTGAATACCTAGAACACATACTATCGGGGTGTCCGACCCACGCAGGAACAACGTATATCTATAGACATAATGCGGCCCTAAGAGTACTTTATTACCACCTTTGTCGCTCTTACGGTGTTGGTCGCGACCCTGCCCTGCCGAACGCTCCAAGGGATATAGAGTCAATTGTCCGAAACAAGAAGTGGCAGATTTTCTGGAATTACGATTTTCGGGCAGCAGTCTCCGTTGCGCACTCGAGGCCTGACATTGTTCTCCAAGACTTCGAGAAACGAACTATATTCGTGGTCGAATTCTCGGCTCCGTCCGAATACAACATCACTGCAAAGGAGAAAGAAAAAGAGGAGAGGTATCAAGACCTTAAAAGAGAGCTGCAACGACTGTACCCAAAATATTCGGTACGAGTAATTGTCCTTGTGATAGGTGCTCTCGGAAGTGCTAAATTATCACTGGTTCGTAACCTTAAAGCCATACCCGCGTGCCAAAAATATGCCAAGGCACTTGCGAGATGGATGCAGAAAGCTGTCATCCTTGGGTCGCTTCGTGTCCTCAAGACACGAGGGTTTCGCCGGCCTGTTGTTGTGATTTCGCCCTGCCCTGTGACCACCCATCTCACGGATGTGAGACGTGGCCATAAGTGTATTTTATCGCGGTTCTGCTGGGGGCTATTAACATTTGTTTTTTAGATGACAGTTGCTCTTAGTGGTACCCTGCGGTGGTTGTTTAACTTTTTTTAATTACATATATATTGGATAAAATTGTAATAATTTAGAGAAATATCAAAACAAAATTGAATTAAATGAAAAATTTCAAATCTGATTGACACTTGAAGTCGTAGAATCTCTTGGGAATGAAATATGTGTGTTTTTTTAAAGAAATTGGACGAGAATTATTTTTCCGATGTGCCAAAAAATTTTTCCCACGAAGTTAGGCGTATTTGAATTTCGTGCTTTGTTTTTCAGAAGAACCCGACAAACGATAAATGTCTAAATTTGTTAACAAGTTATGGACGTTTAAAGATAAAATTTCTGGTTTTTTTAAAACCCCCCAGGGATTGTACCACTTCGAGTCTAAAACCTGTCTGACTCATGCTGATTCAAAAAAAGGAAATGATTTAAATATATTTCTGTTGATTATATTCGTTAGTATTTTACTGTTTTAGCTGCCCATATTTTTCAGCGTACACATTTCTCCTGACATTTATACCTTTCAACTATTTGTATGCAAGAAATGCGCAAGGAGATCTAAGCGAAGACGAATTTTATATTGCGAAAAACATGCGTGCATTAGAAATATATACAGATTTCTTCCGATACGCGTTTCTTCACCTTCTTCGTATTGGATACATTAGCGAAGCGACGAAAGAGAATACGAATTTCAGCTTACGAGAAACTGGCGCTAGAGTAGATATATACAAATTTGTTTTTATCATCGTATCTTCATACCCATTGTATCAAATAAATACGCTGTACTTAAAAAGAAATAATTCCAATAATTTGGTTATATGTTCCGTCCTTTACTTCTTAATTTTTAATAAAACGTTACGACCTGCATTTGTCTGACAATAAATTTTGTATTGCATACACATTTTTTCAAACACAATGGAATAGACTTCAAATCTATAAAATACCATTCACATTTAATGGCACAATTAATTCAGAAATTGTCTAATTCGTGAAAATAATAAAAATAGCCTTTCATTTGAAGCATTAAATGTTCTGTTTGCGAACTTTTAATGTAGGATTGTTAATCCGCGCAAAAAGATAGCCCAAATAAAAAAAAACAATCATCTCAATATGTTGCTTCGTTCACGGGATTTTTGCAGCTGACGCATTTTGAAGACGGTAATTCACTTTGAGCGCGAATGCCTCGCACGTGGAAGCTGCTTCCTCCATTCCGCCGCCATGCAATGAGTTGCACATTTTCCGCAAATTCACCGCGATGGCAAAGACTCAATTCGCAAGTGAAAATTCAGACAATTTTTCTGAAATTAGTTAGTCTTCATCTACATTTTCTTAAAATGTGAGCTCTCTACCTTCAACATTTGATCTGCAGTAATTATTTTTGAAAAAATTATCTCTTCTAATCATTGTGGAGCTATTTTTCTTTTTGTTTTTTCATTCAAATCTCATAACTGATCATGGACTGAAACTGCAATTTTGTAAGACTAAAATCAAGGAAGTTATTCTATTTCAGCTTTTAGCCGTTTTTGACCAACTTCAATCAGGGGAAAAATATCTGAATATTGCTTTGGGTACAGTAGATGTTGGGAATTAAAATTCTGCACTTTCATTGCTTTTAAACATTTTTTGCTTCCTCATAGAGGAAGCTTTGTAATGGTAACATTTTTCAAAATTGTTATAGTATATTACACTACTAGGGCAGAAAGTGTGAGATTCCTGCATTGCGCGCCATGAAAGTACGGAGAAAAATAATAAATGTATTGCATCGAAAATAAAATAATGATGCCTGCCCCCGACATTTGCGGCACGAGGGAAGCGAGTGCTGCTGGTCGGGGGGGCAGGCATCAAATAAAAATAAACCAATGTAGACAATTGAACATTTATTTTTAAACAATTTCTCAAGCTAACAAATATGAAAATTTTTAAATTTAATAAACATGTATTTTTTTAAATAACAAAACATGAAAATTTCTCAAGTTAACTGAGCATAAAAGTTTTCCAATTTAACTAACATGAACATTAATTTAAATTTAACAAATATAAATTAATTGAAATTAAATAAACATAAAATACATTCAAATTAAACAAAAGACAGTTAATACCAAACCATGGTTACTAACAAATGAATAATGTCAGTCGGGGTAATGAAACCAGTTTCACGTCTCAATACAAATCACCGAGGTATAAAGAAAAATTTAATTAAACCCTCCCTAATTTAAAAATGTCTAATACAATGTTCTACGCAATTGTCCGGATGTGTGTGTGTGGATGTGTGGATGTCACGCTTTTTTGTGAACACGATAACTAGAAAACGGTCGCAGATAAATTGATGAAATTTGGAGAGCTTATTTTCCTCACTAATATCTTGAAACTGACCGAAGGATTTCTAAAAATATTTATTGCATTTTTTTCTAGCACTCAATAATATTTTTAAAATCGGTTTTTTATAGTAAAACTTTTTTCATTCGCATAATTCAAATTTGATGCAAGAATATAAAAGATTCCTTGGTTCGGGATGAATCTATTGACCTATAATATTAATACATTTCACAGTGGGCCAGGAGGCCACTCATTTTGGCCAAAATTCAAGATTTTGTCATATTTGCATAAAACCTGGTGTATAAGGGTTTTTGGGGTCTCTGATACGAAATTTGATGGCATTTAAAAATTCAAAATGGCGGATCCAATTTGGCGGACTAAAATGCGAAAATGTGATGTTTTCGCACCAAACTTGGTGTAAATGTGATTTCGAAGTCTTTGATACGAAATTTGATGTCATTTTTAAATTCAAAATGGCGGATCCAACATGGCGGACTCAAATGCAAAACTTTGAGGTATTTGCACCAAACTTGTTCCTCTATATTTTTTTTAGCTGATGATAACAGACTCAAATTTTTTAATAGTTTGAAGTTTCATCGGGCAACAAAATCTTGAGCTCGTTGATGTTCTGTTATTCCATAAAATATCGTTACTTTTTGTTAATAGGCAAAGAGGAATAAAAGTTGTAGCAAACAAGTTGCCTTCGCTTATGTTTAAATCAAATTCATTGGACTTATAATTTTGTTTATATTCTGAATGGCCTGAGCTTCCATCGAAACCCCAGGAACACAGTAATACAGCTTTGATTAATGTATTGTTTGTACGCTCCATATTTTGAAGTATGACTTCTCGTTGCAATTGTATTAATCTTTCTGAAGTGTGGTTCAGTAATGCTTGCAATGAGACTTCAACTGCAGTCTCCTGGATCGAAATAGTTTCCTTTGGTGGTCTACATTCAGATTAAGTTATGCGAACTTCGTTATACGGTGGCCAAATACACGCTCCACATTCTTTTACCTCCAAACGCCTGTTCGTGTACACATTTTTCGACATAGAATTATCTAACAGAAATGCTAGATCTTCTTCAGGATTTTTTTAAATGATTGGAGTCATTGTGTCTAACAACTTTCTAATTTTTTTTGCCGTTCTGGACTTTCTAAAATTCGACTAATAACAGCGTGCAAATCTTTGTTCCCAGAATACGAATGTTTAGCTGCACGACGACATGCCTGCAATATTCTTTGTGGATCATGATCAAGATTCGCGCTGATATTTGCAGCCTCTTGCCTTTTTGACCGATCCGATTTTTTCTCGAATTCCAGATAAGGACGACCTGGCCCGAAGAAAAAGAAGATTGCTCACTTTCATTGGCAATTTTGATATCGGGAACTGTAAACTCGGAATCTAGCCAACTTAAGTTTATCTTTTCAAACTTTTCCTTAATTCTACATACTTCATTCCATTTCTTATTGCGTTCAGTTCTTAAAGTCGAAAGATCAGCTTTTAAATGCTGAAATCCTTTTTGACAAGCATCCTCCTGGCGAATATTTAATTCTCTTAGAAAATAATTCATGGCTTCAGACAGATCCCCATTAATGGGAATATTTTCAAGAATTTGCTGTTTCGTAAAAGTAGTCATTATTGATTGTAAAGCGAAAACACGCATCAAATATGAAAAATACTCGCTCAAACAACTTAGTGTATCACAACAGTACGTGCAATGCGGAGCGGGGCGTGTAGATGCTTTCTTGTTTATAAACGTTTCTTTAAGCTGTACGGCAAAAGTAGCAAAAATTAGCAGGTCTATTTTGAAGTTCAGATTACGCACAACACATTCATACTTTATTTTACTCTGTAGGAGGTGGAATGTCGAGGAATAGTGAATTGGAAGTGGGCGGCTTACTACAAATGTTTAAAGTGTGATAATAAAAAGTTAAATATTACCATTTATTCTTAACTTTTTAAACTTATACGTCTAATTTTTAATTCCCACGTGTCCACAAAATAAATAAATAAGAAGAAATTTTCAAAAATTAAACATAAATTGCTGGGTATATGAATAATTAAAAATATATTCTTATCAATAATTTTAGTACGTTTTTTAACTTCACATTAACGTCAGTCAAACACGAATCACTTAATCAACAAAATATTTCACCTTTGTGTTCTTCAACTATTTCTGAGTGTGAAAATAATTTTCTTTCAAGTCAATTTTCAAGTTGGTTTTTGACCAAAATAAGTGACCTCATGGCCCACTGTGCATTTTACTGAAGAGTAGGGAAGTTATGGTAATTTATATATTTTGAAAATCGGTTCTTTATAGCAAAACTTTTTTCATTAGCATAATTCAGAGTTCATGCAACAATATAAAAGATTCCTTGGTTCGAAACGAATCGATTGACCTATAATAATAACGCATTTTATCAAAGAGTAGGGAAGTTATGGTAATTTATATATTTTAAAAATCGTTTTTTTATAGTAAAACCTTTTTCATTAACATAATTCAAAGTTGATGCAAGAACAGAAAAGATGTGTTGATTCGAGACGAATCGATTGACCTATAATATTAATAAATTTGACTGAAGAGTATGGAAATTGTGAAATTGAATAATATTTGAAAACACGGTTTTTCATAGTAAAACTTTTTTCAGTAACATAATTCAAAATTGATCCAAGAACGGAAAAAATCTCTTGATTCGAGGCAAATCGATTGATCTATAATAATAATAATACACGTTATTGAAGATTAGGGAAGTTATGCTCATTTATAATATCTGAATCACCAGTTTCAAACAGAAAAACTTTTTTCATCGACATAAATTAAAGGTGATGCATGAATAGAAAAGACTTTTCGATCATAAATTTTCTGTCTTTGTATTTAAAACATTTTTTGTATTATTTTGTAATTTTTCATTTTTGGTGAATTTCTATTTTTAAATTCAGCAAAATTAAGACTTTGGTTTGTCTATTATTGAAAAAAATAACTAATGCTTCCTCTAGGAGGAAGCAAATACGTTTGCTAACGGGAAGCAAAGTGCTCGTGAATTGAGCACCATATAATTATAAATACAAACAAAGTGGAAACACTCGAGATCGAATTCACAGCTAGTTTTCAAAAGTGCAGCACATGAAAGAACAGACAATCCGTGAACAACAAACAAATTTCCTGCCAAAGTATTTACTGCTTTAAGCTGAAATTTTTCACAAGTTTTCACCTCACATAAATACATATTTTCACAAATTTTGAAGGATCTGCGTGCATTATTGCAAAAATTAGAAAGTGACCAATTTTGACAGTTTTGATTTTTTTCTAAGCAAAAAAATTAACTGATCTCCAAGTTCGACTAATCAAATTGTACATATTTTTCTCGCAGCTTCATATCTTGCTCGCAATCTTAAAAAACACATGATTTCGTAAACTTTGAACAGAGCGCAGTTTCTTGCGTTTGCGAATTTGCTGTTGAAAACATACTGGCCTTCATCTCAGCCATCAACAATACACAGATATCACTGTCGCTTCTGCTTTGGAATTGTGGCACCGCGAAATGCTTTACTGACTGGCCTAACTCGTTGTGAATCACTTAGTTCGCGCACTAGCATCACAATATACTATTTACTATTTTATCTAGAAATATCGTCACCATTACATATCAAAATATGCATTATAAGTTTCTTTTATATTTCCATTATTTCCAATGTAATGAACCACTAATTTTGCACTGTTTCTAGATTAGGAAGCAATTCATAAAAAATGTCGTTCATCTGAACGTTAAGAATTTCAAGCACATTTCCTTTAAGTTTTGAAGCAATTTTTCAGTCGTTTTTGGAAAATAATTTTAAAATAAACACAATATGTGAAATTTTCTCAATATAAAACAACCATTTTTTATTGTAGTAGAAAGGTGACAGTACAGAACTAGATAATCAACAACATTTTCATTTTCAAAACAACAAAAAAGGTCCTGTAAAATCGAAATCACCTTTTAAAGATGAAGCAAGTGCCCAGTTCCGGTCTGAAGTGGTGCTAAAATTTAGCCTTTAAGTTTTGACAGGTAACCAGAGTTCGTAACATGGAATTGAACATTAAAAGGGAATATAAACATTTAAATAATAATATTGTGTCGACCTGAGTGCTCTTTGTTGACGATTGGTCTTCGTTGTTGGCCGGTGGGTATGGAACTTAAATGTGACAGGAATTCAAAGTTCACCCTGTCACATGAATAGGGACACGATATTTATGCAACCCGCATAATCGCATAATGTTTCAGAATTAAATATTACATGAAATATTTGCCAAAGTTTTCATGCAAAATATACACTATTTTCAATCGCATAAAAGTGCATAATTCTATAATTGTTGCATAATTCTATAATTTTTGCATAATTTGCACATTTTCGCATAATTATCGCATAATTCTGAGTTTTTGTTTAAAAATAACAATAAATTGTCTCTATAAGTTCTTTTTCCAATGTCCACTTTTATTATAAACAATAAGAATAATATTTTTTAACATTTCAAACTGCGCGCGAATAGCAGCCAATCGGAGGCTGAGCGTAACGCATGCGCAGTAGAATACGGAGCTCGCGTTGGAAGCACTGCCTGTTACTGCGGAATCGGTGAATCGGTAGTTCAGTGTTGTTACGTTACACAATTTCTTGTGGCGAAAAAGTCTTTTATGATTGAAAAGATTGGTGCTAGAAATCTATATGCGCTGTTTCACGCTGTATATTCTCATCCATGGAATCGTTTGGTTTTACTGTGTGAGGGATTTCCTTGCTTTTACAATGTGAAGTTTTGGTATCAAAATAAACATCGAAGGTATGTACCAATCTTATATTACTGTTTCGAGGTTAATATCTTTTATATTCCATGCATGTATATTTTTGTGATTTAATCCAAAGTTATTATGTCACCGCATCCGAAAGTCAAATCTACTAAAATCACTATTTTTGATCGAGCCAAGGAATTTGAAAATGAAGGAATGTATGCTTTTGACAAAATTAAAAAAATCATGATGTGTGGAAATTGCCACTGCATAGTTAAATGGGAAAGAAAGTCCGTAATAGATTATCACTGCATCTCAGAATCGCACAAAAAAAACAAGCTGCATGAAAATAAAAGGAAGCAAATATCTCTCCAAGACTCATTCGAGCAATCTAAGAAGATTAAAACCGATAAAGAAGAATTTATTTTATCGACTGTTTCTGCGTTTATAATAGCAAACATCCCTCTAGAGAAACTGGACAATCCTGGCATTCGTGATTGGATGAACAAATACATTAAAGGTACAATTTCATTTTTTATTATATTCTCAATAAATTTTTCAAGTTGCATTTAAATTCAGGAAAATGACCGGGATTTATTTTTCTTTTTTAAAACGACCAAATTTCTTCAAAGTTTGCAGGTAATTTAATTTTTTCTTGAATTGTCATTTAATTTAAAGAAAAGATCATCAAATCTAAGTAAAATCATAACAAATGTTGAATAATTTCAGAGATTTCAGTACTTTAAAAAATCAGCTAAAGATCAATTTGTATTAACATTTATTTACTGATTGATGGATAAAAATTCAAACTGTGGTCATTCATTCGTATCAGATTATTATGTGTTTCTAGGCAATATGGTTCACTTGTTTTTAAATATCAAAGTTATGGAAGGATAGGATTATACTGAAGATAATCAATATATTCGATACAAGTCAAAACATACAATACAATTTTTACAGGATCTGGTGATTTTCCAAGTGCAGATTGGATCAGAAAGCAGTATGTTCCGCTTGTGAAAGATGAGTTTGAAGAGAAACTTAAGGAAACAGTTAAAGATAAACCTGTGATTATCCACTGCGATGAAACTACTGATCGAAAAGGTCAAGCAGTTTTTATAACACTTTTTAAAATTTTACCTATTGAGTTTTGCGCTGAATCAAAATAAGTGGTAGCCGGAGTAACGGTGCTGAGTACCTGCAATGCGCAACAATGTTCACAGGCAATTATGAAGGTAATTTATTCTTCCCGTATGTTAGAAAATTATAAAAAATTGTAACACTATTATTATATTATATAATATCTAATAATTTTTGTTTGTTTGCAGACCTTAACGAAATACGACATGCAATATGATCATGTAAAAGGCATAGCGTCGGATAGTGCACCGTATATGACAAGTTGTGTGAACACTTTTAAAGGAATAATAAATTCCGATCTTGTACACATACAATGTTGGTCCCACAAGTTGGACAAGGTCACAAAAATTTGCCCTGACAATTTCATTCGCCTTAATGAATTTGTGTCGAAAACCAAGTAACTTTTTAAGAACACGAGAAAACGCAAATATAGGTATATGGAATATCTAAATAAAAAATATTGCGAAAATAAGAAGAAGGATCCTAAATTATTTCCTCTGCCAGTAATGACGAGATGGGGTTCATGGAAAAAGTCTTCAGATTACGTAGATGAATATGGAGACGATGTAGCTGAATATGCTAAAACTGTAACTGATGATGTTGAAGCAGTGAAATATTTCAAGAAGCTCAGCGGTGATGATATAAATATCATGAAAACCGAAGCTTCGTTCGTAAAAAATCATTGTACTGAAGTAAGTGAATTTCTTCTACTTGTGGAGGGATCTAAGTATGCTATGGCTCACAATCTTTATCCAAAGATTCAAATGCTAAAATCTTCTTTTGATTCCATTAAAAGAGCAAAGAAAATCAACGAAATCTTAGCAAAAGAAACTAGTACTTTACTTCAGTCTTTATCTGAGGAGAAAAGAAAAAACGTGGAATATCGCATGAGAAAAGTCGCAAAAATTAGTTCGGAAAAAATTAATGAACTAATTGACAAAGATCCAGCCAAAACTTTCTTTCAAGCTGCAGAAAATCTGTTTCATCCTGTTAATGTAATGATGAATAATGATGATCGTTCAGTCATTGATGCCAAGAATAATGCGATTTTCTTCAACGATATACCGGACTCCCAATTTCTAACTGTGTACAGCCTATTCAAAGACAGTTTAAAACATTGTCTTGCCAAAGAACCTAAGCCTAAAGAGGATCCTGTTCCTAAAATTCTGATGGGAATGCTAGCAAATCATTCTCAGATAGCAATACGGTGTCTTCAAGTGATTTCTATGTCAGTCTCAAATGTAGACGCTGAGAGAGCCTTCTCTGCGTACGCAGATATTGTTTCTCCAAAACGCTGTATGTTACTTCCTGTAAATGCAGAGACGGTGCTAACCATGTATTTTGGAACCGACTTAGACTGATTTTTTTTTATGTTTTGAGATTAAAAATCTGATAATATAATTCTTGCGATATCAAAGAAAAATGTTATATTTATGAAATATTTTTATATAAATAATAATGTATAATTGATACTTTCCAAATATACCACTGATGCCAAAGTTCATATTTTCTTTTCTATTCAAAATTTCTCGCGATTTTCCAACGGAATGTAGTCCGTAAATAGCACAAAATTATTTATTATATAAGACAAAATCTATTACTCTATTAGATAATATAATTTATCCATTACACCTTTTTTCTTCATTGCATAATATATCGCATAATTTACTTCTTACCGCTCAATTTTTGCATAATTCCAGCTTTTTCATCGCATAATTTCAACTTTTTCATCGACATAAAATCGTGTACCTACACATGAAGTATCACACATTTAAATATCGAAAATTTTGAATTTGTCGGAAAAATGTCCCCTTCGTCATTGCACTTCACTCCAAGAATACTTGACTCATACTTTTCTATTCTCACGGAAATTAAATAGTATGTTGGGCCAAAGAAGTCCACCATAAATAAAGTTAATATTGCAGTGCGCGCAAAATTTATGTCTAATTAAAGCTAAAATATCCACTCCACAGTTTCAGCGAAAATGTCCACTTCGAAACCTACAACTGTAAAAATTACGCGCATCAAAATATAGTACTCAATTTTTTGCTGATTTGGCTGTATTTCGGTTGCCAAAAAATGTCCCCGCAAGGAAAATTATATGCCTCAAAAATCATGTGGATTTCATAAAAATCAATGCTAAAATATAATAGATTTAATGCTTTCACGATAATTCATTATAATAAATTAAAAGGAGGTGTTTCGGGGTTTAATCGTGTGCAAAACTACGAATCTTGCCGACATTCCGTGAACATTGCAGTTAACTTCATCAGGGCTAACCTGAAACTGAAGTTTCATGTTATTTTGTTCTTATATATACTCTCTACGGTGCCTGTTATTGGCCAGAGTGCCCCACCGTGGGGACTGGTCGAAGTTGGTTGGCCAATTAAGTTTTTTTTTAACTATTAAAACTTCACCTTTTCCTATAAAACACCCTCAGCTTTGACATTTGGTCTACATTGGACCGCATGTCATTTGACCAATCCCAACGGATTAAAGATCTTTCCACTCAAAAACAAAAAATAAAATTTGACAAAAAACTTCCAGTAAGGCACACACCACTAACACAATAAAAAACATCTCTAAACGCCTCTCAGCAATGAAATGATTTCAGCCTTATCTAAGGGACATAATTTTGCAGTATCTCCCTCCAAAATCCCGAAAGAAGAAATTATCAGTAATTTGGAATCCATAATATATACCCTTCCGCCCGAAAAAGCCAGTGACATACAGCGTAGGACGACCAACATCTTACGTAAAGCACAACTTACCTCCTCAAACTTAAGAAAACAAGAAAAAACAGCAATTAAAGAACTCACATTAAACCCCAAGACATCCTTGTGAGTTTCGACGTTGTATTTCTCTTTACGAAAGTACCCGTCTCTGATAAAATCGATATTATTAAATCCTTCGCAAACTTCCCCTGCAATCTCATACCAAGCTTAAACCGGAATTTTGGTACCGTTGCGTTGACAACACTTTCGTCATCTGAAGACATGGACTAGATGAACTACACAAGTTCTTCGATTTAATCAATCAGTTACACCTTAATGTCCAGTTCACCATGGGAATTGAACAAAACGGAAGATTGCCTTTCTTAGACGTACTAGTTTACATAAGATCTGATAACACATGAGGACATGAAGTTTACAGAAAACCTATCCATACAAACAGATACCTACATACTTCCTCCCACCACCACCCATCGCAAAAGCAATCGGTCATCATATTCCTTGTGTTCAGAGCTGTCTCCATAATAGATAAAGATAACTTGCGAAAGGAATTACAAAATTCTAAACAAATTCTACTACAGAACGATTACACACAAAAATTGACCAAGCCATAAGAATAACCATCAAAACAGCAAGTCAACACAAACTACTAATGAAAGAGAGAGAAAAACGACCACCATCCTACCCAACATCTAAGGTATCACAGAACAAATAGGAAGAATTTTCAACAAACACAACATCCAAACCATATTTAAATCACCTGCGAAAATGGGAAAACTTCTAAACAACCCTAAAAATAAAACGGCACTTCTCAGTTATCCGGGAGTATATAAAATGTCTTGCTCTTGTGGCAAAGCCTATAGCGGAGAAACCGGGAGTGCGGAGAGCCAATGTATAAAGGAACATGAGAGTGCAGTCAGGCTAAAACATAGCATTTGACATAGCATTTGATCGTCATCGCGAAAACGTACAATATTTTTCCAAGAAAACATATAGAAGCAATAGAAATCTTAAGACACCCTAATAACATCAATAGGGACAATAGATATAATACCAATCCGATTTGGCTTTCCGTCCTCCCGGGGTTTTAAAAAAAGACCTGATTGGCCAATGAAGTTCGACCAATCCCCCCGGTGGTGTGCTCTGGCCAATCACAGGCATCGTGTTTTCCTTCATCCCAAAATTGAGAAAGAACTTTGGTGACTTCTCTGTGCCTTCGTCCTGATCCTTCTCGGGGGGGGGGGGGGGGGGGCGAAGATATGACATGTGGCGAGCAATCAAGGTTCTTCATAACTTTGATCCCGTTTATTGTGTTCATGCGTTCTTGTGAATGCTTCTATCTTGCTGTATTAGTTACGCTTTACGCCAAACCTTTAATGCAGTAACCTTAGTCTTTTCTCTCCCTTCTATTCGTTTGCTTCAAGATATGGTTACCGCATGCATAGTATACTTTTATTTTCAAATTATTTTCAATTTTTTTTTTAAATATTGATTAAAATGAAACGTATATTATTTCACATTTAATTGCAATCAATAGCAACTACAAGTGCACTGATACTCAATTACAATTTTTATCTTTTTATTTTTCTAAAAGTTGAAATGCATTCCATACTGGATAATAATCATTTTATTTGTAAACGGTTTCAAATGGAAACACTCTCATGTCGGCGCGTACAAATTTCCGTAGAAATACATAGTAAATGATCTCGACTCGAGAAGAGTCCAGATGTCAAGACATTTCGAGCGCTTATAGCACTCGGATGGGTGATCATCTGAAACGTACGACTGGATTGCGGGAGGTTTGACGCCGAGGATGAATATATGCATTGAATGTGTATGATGGAATGTCTGAGTTTAAACTCTACTTTTGAAAACCCGTTTGAACTCGGGATGTGGTTTTCTGCAGTTTTCCTCTCCTCTGGCCAAGTGTCCAGGCAAATGCAAGTACTTGTAGTAAAGTCGCATGCATCCGTGGGGTATCACTGGTTGTGATTAAATTCGTATAGTGATTTTAAGGCCACCCTTGTGAAAGAACAATTCTCACAGGCCCATACACAGTGAAGTGGAGTCGTCTGGTGGTATATGTACTTATGATAAAGGGCTTAAATAATGATTTAGAAATGATGATGGGCCCTGTATATACCTCTGTTTCACCGGGGCTTAAAAAATAGAAGTAATTATTAAATTACTTCAAGAAATAACCAAAAAGAAAAAAGACTGAAATTAATTAAAAGGAAAGTTTTTACCATTACAAAATTGGTATGCTTTTTAAAGTCTTATTAAAAATATAGGGTATATATTTTAGGGTAGCCAAAAAATATACATTTTGGAATTTTCAACCCGCGTCGACGCCAAATCTTTCTCTCGCAGAAACAAATAAATTTCGAGATAAATATATATTTTTTTATTTTGGATTAAAATGATTTTTAGTACGTTGTAAAGCACTTTTTGTGTCTTATGGAGTTTAACACGTAAAACGTATACTTTTTTTACTTCCTTGATTTGTTCAAGAAATTAATAGTCAATTTATTTACCCTTTTATAAACTTATTCTCTTCTCAGTAAAGATGCATTTTGTCAGATTTTAATACACCAACAAAGTTATAAAAAAATTTGAGACATCTTGAAAGTTGCATTAAATTACAATATTTGTAGACTCGTAGCGAGCCTTTAATAAGATTTTTTAACTTGAAATTTTCAAGAAGCATTTATGAGGATTTTGAGAACAGATTTATGAAAAAAAATGTTCATTATTTTTCAAATTATAGTTTTGAAGCGGTTACGAAAATAAGTAAAAATGAAAAATTTAAGTCCAACAGCAGCTTTTCTCCGGACCTGAAGAATTTGTGACAGCTAAATTGAACTGAGAGTGGTTTATTGTTAGAGGCTTAGGACTTCCAGATGCAGGCTCGACCATAAAGCTCCCTGCTACAGGCCCAAAACCTGTAACCCAGCTTATTTCTCCAACTTTTTTCGCACTTTCTGGGGAACTAACTACTTTTTTTTACAATAGCCAACCCTAGCGGGACACTTGACTTCAATAAGTTGAATAACAGAGTAATAACACTAAAACTGCCGTCTAGGTTTAATCTCAGGGCTCGCTTCAGGTTCTCTTGAAACTTTTCTATTTTAATTCATACGTTAGGAGAAAACTTCAAAATACTTTACAATGTACTAAAAATCATTTTATTTCAAAATAAAAAAATATGTATTAATTTGTTTCTACGAGAAAACGATTTGGCGTCGACGCGGTCGAAAATTCTAAAATGTATATTTATGGGCCACCCTAATATATTTTTTATACAAAATTAATTTTTTGTACTTATTTTTAAAAAGGTTATAGTTGCATGTATGTTTCTATGTTAGTTAAAAAATAGCCAAACTCTGAATTTATTTATGGAGATGTTTCCAATAATTAATAATTCTTTTAAATTTACAAAGCAGCATGGAAAGGTATAATCGGAAAGACATTCCTAGTTGACTCTGTGAAAAATTGAGCCTATTCGTTGAAAAGTAGTTAAACTCCCGACAAGCCACCGAGGCTCTTTCAGAGTACGAGGCGGGTATCGAACCCGCAAGACGTCGGAGTGGGTGCAAAGCCTAGGCCTTAAACCCCACGACCAGCGTCCCACTAATTAATAATTATTGTATATTATGCAAAGTATCGTAGAAAAGATTTATCGGAAATACATTGTTTCTTGATTCCTTAAACTAATTTATCTTATTCGTTGAAAAATGACTGAGCTCTTCATTTGTTCATGAAAATTGTTTAAATAATAGCCAAACTCTACCTATTTGTTAAAAATAGCCAAACTTAAAATTTGTTATGAAAATTGATTAAATAATTATTCCTTCTTGTAAATTTACATAAGCAACATAGAAAAGAGTCATCAGAAAGACTTTTCTTAGCATTATAGAAAAAAGTAATCTAAAAGATATTCTTACTTAATTCTGTAAAAAATTTAGCCTATTCGTTCAGAAATAGCCAAACTCTCAATTTTTTAATCAAAATTGTTCTAATAATTAATAATTCTTGTAAATTTATAAAGCAACATAGAAAAGAGTCATCAGAAAGATATTCTTAGTTGACTCTCTAAACAAATTGTGACTATTTCTTGAAAAATACCCAAACTCTGAATATGTTTATGAAAACTGTTTAAATAATTAATATATGTATTGTACATGTGTAAATTATCGTAGAAAATAGTTATTAGAAATACGTTATTGGTGATTCCGTAAACAAGTTGAGCTTATTGCATAAAAAAATGGCCAAACTCTCAATTTGTTGATATAATTCATCATTCTTGTAAATTTGCAAAGGTTCATAATAAAGAGTCATGGGAAAGATATTCTCAGTTTATTCTGTAAAAAAATTGGGCCTATTTGCTAAAAAATAGTCAAACACTGAATTTGTTTATACAATTTGTTTAAATTATTAATAATTATTGTGAATTTACGAAGCAACATAGAAAAGTGTCATCAGAAAGACATTCGTAGTTGACTTTGTAAACAAACTGTACCTATTCCTTGAAAAATAGCCCAACGCTGAATATGTTCATAAAAAATTGTTAAAATAATTAATAATTATTATATATTTCGAAAGTATCGTAGAAAAGAGTTATTGGAAATACCTTCTTTCTTGATAACCTTAACTAATGATCCTATTCGTTGAAAAAAGGCCAAGCTCTTAATTTTTTTCGGAATATTGTTTAAGTAACTAATAATTCTGGGAAATTTGGAATCCATCATACAAAAAAGTCATCGGAAAGATATTCTTAGTTAATTCTGTAAAAAAATTTAGTCTATTCGTTGAAAAATAGCCAAACTCTGAATTTACTTATGCAAATTGTTCAAGCTATTAATAATTATTGTGAATTTACGAAGCAAGATTGAAAAAAGTCAAAGGAAAGATATTCTTAGTTAATTCTGAGGTCAGTCTGTGGGTTGAGACTGATTCAAAAATTACCCGTGCACTCTCCGTGTTTCTCGGTTGATCGGAGCCCGGAATGCAGGCGGCCAACCGTTTTGGTTACTTTGCGCGGAGATCAAATGTCCCTAGGTGGCCACTGCTAGTTCGCAAAACGGATGTCACCGCGCCAGTCTTCAATTGTTTGAAGGTAAAACGTCTCATTTTTGCAAAATAGCGAATTGTGATTATAACCTATAGTTTTAGTGAGATAAATGTGTGTAGAATGGAACGGAACTTTGTGTACCCATAAACTTAATATCTTGGAAGGATAATTTTATTTTATTTTTAAACTAAAAATTGAATTTGTTATCGTAACCCGCAGTGAAGCCTGGTACAATTTTTTATCTGTTTTGAAAAAACGCAACATTGTGCATTGAAAACTGGCGCGGCGACAGGCATCTTGCGAACCAGCAGTGGCCGCCTAGAGACATTTGATCTCCGCGCAAAGTAACTAAAACGGTTGGCCGCTTGCACTCCGAGCTCCGATCAACCGAGAAGCACAGAGAGTGCACGGATACAGAGCGCCCATGTAGATAAAGGGTAAGTGGAAGTCTACAAGCGTCGGACGAACAGCGTACCGCGCTTGCGCTGTGAGTTGCCAGAAAGATTTTAACATTTTTTCGGGTCTGCGCGACACGGAATACTAAGTATTCTGACAGCTGAGGTTAGAATGCCTTGTCAATGAAACAAAGAAGAATTTTGGATGTTAACTAAGTATAATTTATAATTATAATTTATAATTCTTATTCAAGAATTTTATTATTCGGAAATATTGTAGTTCGAATATTTTATAATACAGGAATTTTCTGTCGGGACTTCTATTTTTCGGGAATTTTTATTATTCGGGAATTTTCAAATTTCACGGTATTTCGAAATTTTTAAAAATTTATTAGGATATTTTCTAATTTGAGAGAATTTTTCAAGTCTTTGAGGTATTTAGAGTGATTTTAACGAATTTTCAGATTTTTGTGGTACTTAAAGGGTCTTCGAAGAATTTCAAAGAGTCTCAATTTCCGCCCCTTTGTATTCTGTACAAAAAAAAAAGGAAAACACATGTCGACCCCACGGCAATTAGTCTAAACTGTAACGTCGCAGAAAAAGGTCCAACTAATATCCAGTAAAACGGCCATTCTTGCGCGATCACTTTAAAATAATAATAATAATAATAATAAAATAAAATTTTCCGTAAACGTACTACTTAGTGCCTTTTCGAAATTTCAAATCAAAAATTAAGAAGCTTCGAGGAGAAACGGCGGAATCACAGTCAAATCGCAAAAGCTAAGTCATAACTTTTATTGTTAAGAATTTACGTCTCTTCATAAGAGATTCCACGGTAGTTCAGAAATTTTTTTAAAATATATTAAGATACTTCCTAATTTAATAACTTTTATTGTTAGGAATAAATGAATTTCAAGATTGTAAATTTTTGAGATTGAACTGTCTTTTGTCTCCGCCGGGGGGGATTATACTATTTCTTCCCTAAATCAAACTACGTTCAAACACTTTATCTGTTCATTTCAGTTGAAAGTTCAAACGAATTGAACCCCAGATATTCAAGAAATATAGAATTCCATTATACATTAGCGACTTTACTAAAGCAAAACTTCTTCAAAAATTTTCAGAGATGGAAATTTCGATTATCAGGCCTCTTTCCCTTATACTATGAAGGCTGGTGACCTTCTCAGCAAAAATCACCAACCTATTGCGACTCTCGGTTTCCTTTCTCATGGGGGGCGGCCCCCCCCCCCCTCCCCAGTAACAGAAGTTTTGGTGGGACTGACGTTACACCTTGACTCCACCATACGACAAATCACTGCTTAATTCGGACATGATTTCGACTCACAAAACAAATCTCGCGCATACAGGTGATAGTTGGGAGTACAATATAAACATGAATAATACAAACAATAAAGTAGCCTCGGAATGGACTGAAACTTGGATTGACGAAAAGCATTCACACGGTAAACGTAAAGGTCGAGTTTCGGGCGATGAATGAAAACTGGGTGTTTAGAATGCTAGAGGAGTGAGTGATCTTAAGATAAGAGAACTACGAGAAACTATGCACATAAGGAAACTAGATATTCTTTGTGTACCTGAGATGTAGAAAAAGGTTTGCGAAATTAGAAACATAGAAAATGTGGTGTTGAAAGGCGGTTTTGAAATATGGTCAGGAGTAGATAGGGAATCACATCGTAGTCAAGGGGTTGGTTTGATTATGAATGAAAAAGCAAGACAACATCTCATAGATCATAATTTTGTATCACCCAGATTGCTATGGGCTAGAATGAAGGTAGGAATCGGAAGATTATTTATCATAGCATGCTACGCACCAGTTGATAGCGATTCGAGGGAAGTTAAGGACACCTTCTGGGACACTCTAAATAATACAATATGTACTTGCGAACAAGGTGAAAGAATAATTTTGCTAGGAGATATGAATGGATCGGTCGGCGTCCAATGTCTTGACACAGATACAGAAAGGGTACTAGGTAAATTTGGGGATCCAAGAAAAAATTATAACGGGGAAAAGATAGTTAGCTTATGCTTAGAAAAGGGCCTATTTATTACAAATACCTGGTCTCGACATAAAATTATACATACTTACACCTGGTGTAAATAATCGCAGTATAATTGACTTCGTTATTGCAGATGAAAGACTAAGAGAACTAGTTACAGATAGAAAAGTCATGAGTGGGGCCGAATGCAATACTGATCATTACCTTTTAGGATGAACTTAGGGCGGGGATGGAGAAGAAAGGGAACCAAACAAACGAAACAAACGCGAATCAAGGTCGAAAATTTACAGAAACCGGAAGTGCGAGTAGATTTTCAGAATAAGATAAACGAACGCATTGAGAAGGTAATTTGGGAGTCGCTTGAAAGCAATAAAGATATAGAGGGCGCGTGGGCTTTATTGCGGGATACCATTGTTAAAACTGCGACTGAAGTGTGTGGTACGGCGAGGGTAGGAAGAAAGTCTGGCGATGCGCGGTGGAACGATGAAATTAAGGCAGCCCAAAAAGAAAAGAAAGAAGCGCACAAGAAAACGCTGAACATGACAGGTCTTAGCGAGGAGAAGAGAAATAGACTCAAAAATGATTACAAACACAAAAAGAAGAAAATTAAACGACTAGTCAAACAGAGCAAAGAGAAAACCAGAACAGAAGAAGAGAACAAAATACAAAACTGCTTCGAAGGAATTACGAAACTATTATATAAACAGTTGAAGGAAAGTAAAAGTACAGAGTTTGTCAGCATGAGAAACAGCAAAGTTGAAATGCTATATGATATAGACGGGATAGTAGACGCTTTAAAAGACTCTTTTAAAGAACTATTAGGAGGTGAAGATATAGGACAACAAAAGGCTGCTGGTGTAGACAGTATTAGCGCTGAAATGCTTAAATACGGTGGCGAGTACATACCTCGCAGGTTGTGCGAATTGATAAATTTATGCTTCGAGGCAGGAAAAGTCCCAGACGAGTGGAGAAAAGTGATCATTGTACCAATATACAAAAGAAAGGGAGATAAAAGCAACTGCAGTAATTACAGAGGTATCAGCCTACTAAGTACAGTGAGTAAAATATACTCAAAAATACTTATCCGTAAGGTAATGGAAATTGCAGAAGAGAAGATATGGGAAGTCCAAAGTGGATTTATGCCAGGAAGGTCATGTACAGATCAGATATTTAGCCTAAGACAGATCACAGAAAAAAGCTTGAGAGTAGGAAAGAAAGTTTTCTGTGCATTCATTGACCTAGAAAAAGCATTTGACAAGGCAAATAGAAGTAAACTTTGGGAAGTCCTTAAAGATTATGGAGTACATGGAGGGCTCCTACAAGCAATAAAAACAATATATACAGGTAGTAAAGCGGGTGTAAGGGTAAATGGGAAACTGAGTGACTGGTTCGATATTATGCAAGGCGTGAAGCAAGGATGCGTTATGTCCTCGTGGCTCTTTATCATATTCATAGATAAGTGTCTAAGAACTGCCCTCTTCGACGAAGAAGGTGTAGATCTCGAAACCATCAAGGTACGTGGGTTAGCTTTCGCACATGACAAGATTGTTATGGCAGAATCAATGGAGGACTTGCAAAGAATGTTGAATAAACTTAATACAAGTATGAAGAACATGAGACTCAAAATTAACGTAAATAAAACAAAAATCATGGTGTTTGAGGGAAAAAGTGAGAAAACAATATGCAACATTGTCCTAAGTGATGAAAGATTAGAACAAGTTGACAAGTATGTATATCTGTGTAGCCTATTCACTAGCGACGGAAAAATAGATGGGGAGTTAGATAGGCGCATAAATAAGGGTAAGCAGGTTATCGGTAGAGCAGGATCCATCCTCACAAATAAAAAAATATCAAAAAAAGCTAAAATGGCCATACATAACTCTATTTTCGTACCTACTGTACTATACGGTAGCGAGACATGGACCTGTCAAGAAAAGGACAGGAGTAAAATCAACGCGATCGGCATGAAACCTCTGCGCATAATATGCGGGAAAACACTGATGGA
>CAKNXH010060787.1:418715-439933 GCA_932178445.1 Andricus quercusramuli | reverse complement strand
GGGGGGGGGGGGGGTTCAACATTGTCGGAAAATTGCTGTACGTAATTTATGCACGACCCCTAAGTATCTCGCAGAAATTGTACAGAAATTTAATATGAATTCAACTTTACGCAACAAAGAAAACTGGTGAGTGAAAAAAGGAACCTAGCCAACAACAATTTTTTTTTAATTCAGGAAAAAGTCAGGGATTTTGAAAAAAATCTTACAAAAGTCCGAGATTTATATAACTTTAAATAACTGTCAAACCGAATTGATTTGAAAATTTTCAACTTTTATTTGAAATTATTATATTCCGCTTATAAAAGATTCTAGATTCCAAATGTTAAAATTGTAATATTCTGGTTTTTGAATATTAATGGTCAGGGAAAATGAAAAGGTGGTTAGGGAAAAATTAGAGAATTTTAAAAATTAAGTTTTGCGGTAATCCTGATATAACATTCTTCTGAGTAATTTATTTGCTTTGTATTTATATTTCTTTTTTTGCAGATGCTTCTTCCTGAAAATGATCTTTTTAGTTGTAAATTTTATTATTTGTTTGAAAATGCAACAGTTTTGTTCAAAAATTAATCTTTTTGCTTGAAAATTCCACTATTTCGTAGAAAATTTACATTTTTTATAGAAATTCATATTTTGGTTTTGAAAAATAAATTTAGATGTTTTTTGGATAAAAATCCAACTATTTTTTGGAAAATGTATATTTTTTATTAAAAAATTCATCTATCTGAGTATAAAATTAATCTTTTTTTGATAAGAATGCAACTGTTTGGTTGAAAAATCAACTATTTCCTAGAAAATTTATCTTCTGAGAAAAATTCACATTTTGTGTAGAAAAATTAATTTAAATATTTTTTCGATGAAAATTCAACTATATTTTTTAATATTTGTCTTTCTGATTAAAAAAGTCATCTGTTTTAGTAGAAAATTGATCTTTCTTCGATGAAAATGCAACTGTTTGATTAAAAATTAAATAATTGTTTTAAAAAGGCATCCTTTTTGAATGAAAATTCAACTGTTATTACGAAAATTCGTCTTTTTGGGTTGAAAATAAAAATACCTTCGTAGAAAATTTACTTCTTATTTAAACTGGGTTTTTTTCTTGACAATTTTTTTTGAATCACTTTGTGAAAAAATAATTTTTTCGTTGAAGATTCATATTTTAATTTAAAAATTCATCTTTTTGGTTAAAGTTTGACTATTTAGTTGAGAACTGATTTTTTATAATTGAAAATTTAACTGCGTTCAATGTTTCTACAGAAAATTCGTCTTTTGGCTTTCAGGATCAACTATTAAGGTGAACTTTTTTTTCTTTCATCACTGAGAAATCTTTTTATTTGTTGAAAACTCGTCTTTTTAATTTTAAAATTAATTTTTTTTCAATTACATTTCATCCTTCTAGGTTGAACTATCAACTATTAAACTTTTGTGTTACGAATTTTCTTTTAAGGTTGAAAATTGAACTATTTCTTTGAAAATTCAATTGTTTTGTAGAGAATTTAATTATTTTGTAGAAAATTTAAGTATTTTCTTAAGAAGTCATCTCTTATCGTAGAAAAGTCACTTTTTTTGTTTAAAAGAAATAAATTTCAAAATTTTTGATTTGTATATGTATATTAATGGGATTTGAATGTTAATGGTTAAAGAAAAAAAATTGGTCGAAGAAAAATCATAGAATTTTGAAAATAAAGTTTTCTCCCGGCGCAGCACGCATTATCTTAAATACAACTAATTTCCACTAGTTTCAAGTCCCATATCTTATTATTTCTGGAAACCATAAATTACGTACAGCAATAGGGGGGTAGAAACATTTTGTTACGGTTCGTTACATGGGGGGGGGGGCGAAGAGTTTCGATTATCCGTTGCGTAATTTACGTACGGCCCCTTTCCTAAAACGCATTTTCTCCTTTGCCTGCTTAGTCAAGCTTTGTTTATAAAATACCGGTGCGGACCGATGAGTTTTCTGAAAGAACACATTGTGTGGCATTTATATTACGCATCTACATTTAGAATTAGGCTAATTATATTTCCTGAAGAAGATTAATAAATTCTATCACTTATATCCAGAAAACAATAACAAAAGAGAGAGAGAGAAGGAAAGAGAGATGGAGAAGGAGAGAGATGGAGACGGAGAGAGAGACTGAAGGGCTGCTTTCTGTGGGTGAAGAAAAGCGAGCCTCCGGTCTGTGCCATAAGACACAACGTGTGCGTCACAGGCCTGCGTTACACTATGCAGACGTGGTTTCATTCGAAGCAGGCGCGACTCCCCATATCGAGGTCTAAGATGTTTACACATCAAAAACCCCTTTTTTCCCAAATTTGAACGACTGAACCGCAGGCATCTCTGTAAGTGTTATTAGACATCTTGACACTATGGAGACGTATACGTACCTTGGCATGGCTCAAAACCGGATTCAGGGCGTAACATCAGTGAAGGAGTTTCTCAGCAGCAGATACAAGCATCTTCTTCGACAGATTTGGTCTTCAAATCTGTTGGCGTTGAGCAAGGTATCTGCGGCTAACATGCACCGCGCGTAAGATCATGCATATGCATAAGAGCTTGCATATAAATTCGTCCGTTCCGCGATTATACATCTCACGCTGTCAAGGCGGACGCGGACTTCTGAATCTCCAATGTCTTCATAACCGAATTGTTCTGAGTACAGATTACATCGTTGCTAATGGCAGAGATTCTCTCATAAAAATGGTCAAGACTTACGAGATGATTGGCAAAGGAACGTTATCTTAGAAAGCCGCGGAGCAGGCAGCCGAGACCCTTGGTCTGAATTTCAACATCAGATGTAAGGAAAGTGCATAACTCCATCTAGATGCCTTGTCTGGAATTTCCACAGGGACGGGCCTTGTCTGAGAATTGTAACCGTGTTGGTATAATGAGCGCTACACTAGCTCAATCACACAACACTATTCTCTTTTTGGAATATTTTTTAATTTTAATTATTTAAGTAACAAAGGAGAGGGTGCTTAACCTCGAAAGTAGAAGTATCTTTGTTTCACCTAACTCACTTTCTTTCGACTTGTTTCTTAAATAACACAAATAAACTTTTATAGTCAAAAATTTTCTACTTCGTTTTGAGATTCGAAGTTGTAAACTGTTTAAGCGTGACGTTGATGCGCAGACTACCTCTTCTCTGATTGCACACAGCTTGGGTCACCCATCGGCGAGGGAATTTCTTTATAAATTTGATATTTCTTCCCGTTACCTAATAATACAAATGTTTGGGTACGCCGGTTTACGGGCGTTAGCCCGAACAACTAATTCAAATGGCTCACGTTCTTCTGAACACGGAGTTACGAATTGGTTTTCGCGCACGTTCTTCGTTCGAGGAGAGGATTTTTTTTTTTTCGTCTGCCCGCTCATAATTTAATACTGTGTGCGTCTCGAACTTGCGGACAAGTGTCCCAATCTTAGTAGAAATTACCGGAAGGATTTGCACTTTGCCGAACTTCCCGGTGGACTGAACATTCCTTTGATAAAATCGAGTAGCTTCAAAGGCCTGTGATACGTAGTGGATTGGTAGGGATTTTTGATGATTTTGGAATTTGGAAATGGTGTGGCCGAAATCCTCCGTATGGTTTAGGAAATATCTATTTCATCAATGTGGCAATGAAGCGAGTTATAATTTTGGAAATCTCTTTGCCATCAATGTGACGATAAATCAAGTTAGTTGCCTCTTGGAAATGACTTTGTCATCAATGTGGCAATGAGTCGATTTCGTTGCCTTTGAGCATTGAACTATTTGTGTTGAATAGCCATTTCGACATTTAATCGCATTCCATACCCCAGTAAGTTCGAGTATTGTGCATATGTATTTGAGAGCACTAGTGCGTCTTCTTTTAGTTTTATACTTTTCTTGCATGGACGATTTCTCTCTCTTCCAGAACACAACTGTACGCGCATTCATGCATACTTACATTTCCTTATACGATTACTGAATCTCGTTGAAGAAATCATTGAGTTCCATTTTGGGTAATGAATAATATGATTTAATTTAACTTGGTCCTCGTAATTTTCAACTCTAAAAATCCGAGGGTCGTGCTACGCTGTAGCAAGGGTTAAGTATTATCTTCCTTCTCCCTGCTATATACGTAACATTAAATATTCCACCCTAAACCTAGTTTAAAATAAAAACTGTGTAAAATTTATTTTTATGAAATGAAATGTTGTTATTGGTTTTTTAGATTACTCTACAGCGCTTAAGTATCCCTTTGCCATTTTTGTGAAATTGGTTAGTCGTTATACGATAACAGCAGTTCCAATTTTGATATTTCTTCCACGATTTTTCCGTGATATTTCGATAAATTAATATTTCTTTGCCACGGAATTCTTTCTGTGGCTTTTACAAAATGAATATTCCATCTTCCATGCCAAAGACAAATAAATTATTATTTATTTTACTGGCTTATAACCTTTTTGACAGTTTAAGAAAGTATAATGAACTTGTGTGCGACACATCTGTTACGTTTTAATCAACGTAACTTACCTTATAGTTTATTAAATAAAGATGGTTCCTCGTTTTAGATTTTAATGTAAATTAAAAAACTGGGATGAGGATAACTACGGTCTACAGAAATAAATTAATAAGATTTGAATATAAATTAATTAAAGTTTATTAGGACAATAGCAATTTTACTGAGATGAAGTACAAAAAGGTTGATTTGAGATTAATGCAGCTGGAGTACTCTTGTTTTGGCTTGCCTCTTCTCGTTTAGTTTTAGTCCACCTTAAACAGGGATGACTAGTTAAGTAAACGATAGAGTAAGAGAAAGGAAAACGAGAAAGCGAGATAATTTACTACTCACTTATTTGTGGTTGATGTGTTGCACCCTCTGGCCGGAGCTCTTTGTGGGACCCGTAGGGGGTGAGTATACAACAATGGAGGCTGCGCTGACCAGGTCAGTGGATCTGGGCCTCCCTCGTTCTTTGTTACAGGTGGTTTATTGTGTTTCGATGTGACGCTCCCGCACAGAAGTTAGATTTGAAGAAGATTTTGACGGGCCGAGTATTTGGGACCGGAGTTTTAGGGTTTCTACGAATTTGATTGTAGTACTGGGTGTGGTTCTTTAATGGTGGAGAGTCTAAACTAGGTAGACTGGTTGAACTTCCTAAAAACTGTGCAGACTCGTTAAAGTCCCTAAACTGACTTCCTGCTTCCAAATCTGCTGTATTTATTCATGAAATCCCTCCTAAGATTCCCGTAGGGGTGAGTGGTATTAGAAGTAGGGATTCATCATGGTTCCAATCATCGTTGATAATTAATTGTGTAAATGAGTGGTAGGGATTTAATTATCCAATGGGCATCGAGATTTTTATGTATGCCCATATACGGAAAGTGTCGCAGTAGCTAGGATGCACTATATCCCTTCCTAGTCCAAAGGGTTAATTGATAGGATAGCCAATCAGTGATGAGGAATCGTATTGTGCCCAAATATGGAGAATGGGGCAGTTACCAAATATATGGTATCCCTTCCTAGGTGACAAAGGCTGAGATATTCTATTATGTAGAGGGGCATAAGGTTTGCGTGTCTTCTTTGTCAGAGGTTCACCCTCCTACAACTGTCACCTTGATTGAGGTATTTATTGCTTTTGTATCGAAGATGCTGGTGTCCCTTGCATAGGCATAAGTAGGTCAAGATGCTTAAATCATGTAGATGAGTAGTATAGGTACCAGCATTTTGTAAACGTATGGGGTTGAGAATCTGGTCTGTTCATAAGGTTGGCTTGCTGATTAATTTATAGCTCTTCAATTAATGTGTGTTTTATGGCTGTGTTAGTTCTGCAAATTTATGTAGCCCGCTCATTTTAGTTTAATGTACTGTATATGTGCTGTAGGTACCAGCATTTGGAGGTGTATAGGATTTGAAGATGTGGCTAGTTCTCATGGTTACTTCGCTGATTAATTTATGATCCTTTGATTATTATATGCCCATTTCTTGTGTTGAATAGGCGAGATTTTTATGTGTATCGCTTATTTTCGTTTACTGTGCTATGTAAGTGCTATAGGTACCAGTATTTTGTAAGCGTATGGGAAACAAAATGCAGCTAGCTTTTCTGGTTGCCTTGTTGATTAATTTATGTGTTTTTGATTAGCGTGTGCCTGTTTGTTTTGCGAAAAATTGATGCGTACAACTCATCTTGGTCCTTTGCTTTGTTCGTTATAAATCCGTTCTTCATGAATGATTTTAACAATGTCGGGTTTGTATATAATATGATTTTGACAATAATAATTGGATATTGGATATGATATTTCAGCTTGTTGTTTTATTAGTTAATATAAATGTTATGTAGTTATAATCAATTGAATATAAATGTTATATAGTCATAAACTATTGAATATGAATGTTATGTAATAATAATATATTGTTTATAATTATATATTATTATTATAAAAGTCGCGGGACGTGACACATCAGTGACAGAGAATTTTGTGCGTGGGTCGTATTGTAGCGCCCTCAGTAATGCAGAACTGAACTATCCACACGAAACTTTGTCACGGTGAAATACATTGCAGCTTGGAGAGCCTGGTTTTAATTTTACATAGTTTTTCCATTTTCAATTTGTTATTATCGTTTATTCACAGTCCCAGATTTTGGCGATAAATGGGGGGGGGGGGGGGGGTACTGTATTTTTAAACTTATGAACCACTAGCCTACATGGGTAACGAGATATGGGGGACAAATTATAATTTTTATCTCAGACTTCTCTTAATCTCGAATTATGTCCTTCTTGGATTAGAAACTAGAAATTCTGAGAAAATATTTTCCCATGTAAGAATGTCCAAAATACCATAATTATTACAATGTCGGCCGTACTATCTAATTGTTGTTGAACAAATTTAAAACAAAAACTAAAAAAGGGATAAAGTTGAATTATCCTCAAGAGTAATCTGACTGCTAGTGTGACATAAAATTTGACACTTTACTTTTTTCGGCACACCCTCATATATACTACTGGTAAAAATTGTGTGTCCACGTACAAAAATCGGATTAAAAACAGGCTTGTCTTAGAAAAACACTCACGCTGCCCAAAACCAACCTAGAAATATTTGTTTAAACCCGTTAGAAAGCTTATTAAATTTCACGTAGATTGAACTATACTTGAAGTATTTTTGATAAATGGGGCGGAGACAGCATGTGAGAAAGACGGACCAATTTTCTGTTTTTGACCCATTTTCGATTCTCGAGTCGCAAGCACAGTCCTTTGTCTCTTTATTTCTCAAAAAATGGAAGCTCGACTGTTTCACAACAGTGGAGTTTAAAGCTGAAGCATCTCGCCCCCATTCATCTCAAATACTTCAAGAAAGGCTCAATCCGCGTGGAATTTAATAAGCTTTCTAAGGGTTTCAAAAAAATATTTGTAATAGATTTTTTGCAGAGTTAGTCTTTTTCTAAGAAAGTTTTATTTTCAATCTGATTTTCTTAAGTGGATACGCAATTTGAAACGGAAGTTTTATTTTTTGCTTAAAATCTGTTTATCAATAATTAGATAGTACGACCGACATTTTAATACCTTATGGAATTTTGGTCGTTTTTACGTAAGGAAATATTTTTTTATTTTCAACATTTAAGCACCTAAGACCATGTAATACTCACACGATTCCTACTTTACCGATATTTTTCGAAACAACTTGTGTCCGCACGAATTGATATATTGACTTAAAAATTTGGACAGTTAAAGGAAAGTTACTAAGGAATATTTTTATGATTCTTATTTCAAGGAAATACAAACAAAAATTATTTTTTCAATTTTGTTTTTGTATTTGCAAAAATTTAGGACCATATAAACGTTCCTTAATGCCTTTCTTTAATTTCCCAATTTTTCAACTAGATATTTCAGTTCGCGTGGACGTGTGAGCTATTGCGAAAAACGTCGGAAATGTAGGAATCTCTTGTGAAAAATGTAAATATTTTACTGAAATTTTGTGAAATTGATTAAAATATATAAAGGCACGTCTTTCTGGCCCATTTGGGGTTTTATTCTGTTTAAATAATGCATTTGGATTCATTTTTAACGTGGAATGTAACTGAACACAGGACTTTAGCAAAGGCTTTAGTGCCCAGCTAAAATTGCATTATTGATAAAAAAAAAACTCAAATGGGCCAGGCAGTCTTGCCCTCATATATTATAAACCGTTTCCCAAAATTTCCTCACAATATTAACCTTTTCAAATTGAGTCGCCGAATATAATTCCATGTAATTGATCACGTGACATTCTGGTGTATACCCTTAATAGGACTACTGTTCTCTCAGGTAACCGAGCATCGTTCGAGTTCTCAACTTCCAACGATCATAATATTTGTAGTAAACAATTAAAATGCAAGCCGTACTATCTAATTTTTGTTAAACAAATTTTGAAGAATAAGAAGTAGGGTTTTATTACCCTTACGACTAATTTTACTGCTAGTGTGATATGGAATTTGAAACTTCACTATTTTGGCACACCCTAGGATACATGTTTTGGGATATTCGGACTAGTCTGTCAAATTTCATTTGAAATCCGTTTGTTACAAACTTTATTTCGTTTGGTTTTAACGCAATAAAATTTCACTGGAAAATCGTCTGTCCACCAAAATGTACCAAATCGTGATGAGGGGATCCACGGGGCCGAGGGAGCGGCCAAGGTCCTGACTGTTACCGTTCGGAGTCCCTGGATTTATGGCGAAGGACACTGCGACACGTGCCCGAAACCATGCATAAGTCCAGGTTCCAGTGAACTACAATTTACTGCAGTTTTAAAAGTCGAATGACTCTTGTTTTCGACAGTACGCTAATATCGAATAGAACTCTACATTTATTCATTTTTTAGCGGCAAACGTTCTACTGAGTGAAATGGGTGATGTAAAGTTGGCGGACTTCGGAGTTGCTGGACAGTTGACGAATACCACTAGCAAAAGAAACACTTTCGTTGGTACGCCCTTTTGGATGGCACCCGAAGTTATCAAGCAATCAGCCTATGATTCTAAGGTATTTATTAAATTTAAATAATTTTGGTATGATGTTATTTCCATAATACGTCCAAGCGTTTTTTAAATTTTAGATTCTTATTTGTTGATAATATCCTGTTTATTGAAGTTTGATGCTGCAGGCTTAGTTTGTTTCCAAAGTCCAAGTTACCATTCATAGTCCGACAGTTGGTGTATAATCTTGAAAGTACTTTCATTACATCTATTTCTGTGAGATTTCGTTGTATTCGCAGTATACAGATTAGATGCTGGGACAGGGCCAGTCAAAAGTCAGCACCCCCGCTGAGTTTTGCTGAGTTCCATGCAAAGAGTATTTTCAATTACATTTGCAAAACCGCTTATCAGACTGCCAAGTTCACAGACATGAACAGTCAGCACCCCACCAAAAATGCCAAAAAGATCATGTAAAAGCATTTTGTAAAATATTGAATTTTTCGGACAAATAGGTTTATTCAATGACATTTACAAAATCATCAGTCAGACCGCCGAGAGCAGGAACATGTCCACCCTAGCGGAACAAACGGAAAGATCACGTCGGAAAAATTTCGGCAAGGGTTCAGAAACAGATTTTGTTCCAAGCCTTTACGAATTTTATATGAACTTTTATTCAGATTTCTTTTCGAACATCGAGCTGTCCCACTTGCCGAACCTTTCCGAGTATTTCCGAATGTCACACTACTTAAGTCGTTCCGAATGTTTCCGATTTCTTTCCAAATATCTCACCACTTTACTTTTTCTGAATATTTCTAATTTATTTCCAAATAAAACTACAATATATACTCTCGTAATCATAATTTATTTTTATTTCTAAAGAATTTTAAATTGCAGTAATCATATTTATTCCTTTTAAATCCAGCAAAGATGATTCCTAAAACCCTAGAAATAAGAACATTACATAAATTAGAAAGCCTTTTTGACTTTCGCACATTACTAAATATTGCTCAACATTCTGACTTTTAAGTGCACGAATATTCCATTTGCCTGAATCTTATTTGTAATTACTATATGTCCTTTTTTGTATTGTAAAAGTAATGCAATATGAAGTATTAATTGTTGTGACATGGACTTATACGTATAAGCTATAAGAAGCGTCACTTGGATCGATTTCAATATTTACAATAAAAAACGAGGTTTACTACAAAAATAACTGCACATAATGTTGTTTTACTGAACACACTGAAAAATAATAAGAGAAATTAGGAATATCCGAATTTTTTTGTGATTTTAATCAAGAAACTTTACTCGACTGAACCAAAACAATTTAATGTTATTATCATTTTGAAAGAAATGTCGTTAGTGACCGTCAACATTAGCCAATGAAGATGCTTCTTTTAGAGATCACAAAAAATATAATTACATTGAATTGCTTTATTTCAAATGGCCTTTGGTTTAATCAAGTTTGGTGCAATCAAATACCTACCACAATCGATGTAAATGAAATCGAAGAAACAAAATGGAGACGTGGGAGAAACTAATAACGATTTTCCTAAGGTTCTTGTTTAAAATCACGGCAATTTCCAGATTTTCCTAATTTTCCATACTGTTTTCAGTAAAAAATTATTGTGTGCAGTTATATTTTGAGTAAATCTGTTTTTTTTTTAGTGCAAATAAAGTGATGGAGCCAAGTGACACTTCTAAAGTCCAGCTCAGAGCAAATTATATCTTATACATCTTGTAGTACATGTTTTTCACGGTACGAAAAAGTAATTTTATGAAAAAAGGAGATAGAGTAATCACAAATGATAGTTGGGCAAATGGAATATTCGAAATTTAGAAGTCAAAAAGGCTTTTTTGGTATAAAATTTTCCTATTTCTAGGTTTTTAGAAAAATATTCGCTGCTCAAAACGAATGAACGTTAAATAATGTTTTGAATACAATTTTATTCAAGTCTTGTAGAAAAAATAGATTTAGGAAATACATTTGTAGAAAAAAATGCAATACGGAATAAGCAGGGAGATTCACAGGAAAAAAATCGGAATGCATCGGTATGCATGAGAATGCATCGGAATTAGCTATTTGGACACTGCGACATCTATTCGGAAAGAAATCGTCAACGTTCAGAACTAAGTAGACGCAGTGAGACACTTCGGAAGAAGTTCGGAAAGACGTCGGAAACCTTTGGGAGGCTTGGGCAAAGAGAGAAGTTCGGAAATAAATCGGGAGCAAAGTTCACATACAATTCGGAAAGGCTCGGAACGTAACAATTTTCTGACCCTTTCCTTTTGTGCTGCTAGGGCAGCCAGTACCCCGTCAAACACACCGGAATATAATTAAAGGATTTTAAGGCCCAACCATAATTTCGCAAAAAAACTTTTTTTTGAACCACTAGAAAAAAAATGTAAAAAAGGGGTATTTCGAAAATCTGAAAGTTGTGCTGAGTTTGCTAGGCGCGCACAACTTTTATTTTAAATACTTGTAAAATTTTAAGTACTAGTAAAAATGGTTGTAACTGCGAATTTGGAACATCTGAAAGCTGCGATGAACGGTATTAATATCGCCACAGAAAGTCCTGGACCCTGACTTTGAAAGTCAGTAGCTCCGCAAGAAAAAATCTCAGAAAATATTTTGTAAAAAAATTTGGTTCAGAGCTGTTAACCAAAATACGAAGATGTATGCTGTATCTAGGACCGGCTCACAGGTACTGTACTTTCACATTATCACAGAGTTTAGAATCCAGTACAGTTTTTAAAATGTTCAAATATTTAAAAAATGTATTTTTGCAAGAATTTCTGTTGATGATCTTTATTTAGGAATTTAATGGAACTATCGCGCCATTTAATAGCCTTAAGTGTAGGGCACTGTACACTGATTGCTTTACTATCAATGAAAACTGAAGCAGAAAAAAAGTGTCAGTTCCGAGGTGTTTCTATTTACCAGCAGCAGGAAGATGTCCACCAGATGTGGATAACGGTGGAAATAGAATGCATCATTTTTTCTACACTTTTTTCTAATACTTTGGCAAGCGCCTTACTTCATTAAACTAAAAATTATTCTGAATGACTTTTATCCCCGAAAGATCATTTTTATTCAGTTTTCATTGATAGCATGCTAATCATTTTACATTAACTTAAATGTTTAACCATCAGACGGCGCGATAGCTCCATTTAATTCTTTAATAAAGACCTTTAATAAAATTGCTTGAAAAAACATTTTAAAATATTTAAGAATTTTAAAAACTGTGCTGGATTCCAATAATGTTTTAGGGTATACAATAATTTTTCAAAAATTTTTCACCATGTTCTTAGCTCTGGGATTCTGTGAAATTACAGGTACCTCTGCGCCGGTCCTAAATACAACATTTTCTTCTTATTTTTATTAACAGCTTTGAACAAATTTTTTTTTACAAAACTTACAAAAACATAATTTTATTCAAAAAACTTAGCAGATTCGTCTAATCTTCACTAAAATCTTCTAAACTTCTTTCCTGCGGAGCTTACTGCCTTTCACAATCGGGGTCCAGGACTTTCGGTGGCGACATTAGGCGTGCACAACTATTCTCTTATACTCTTTTCACTCAGATCTATATTCTTTTGCGAAAATCGACTTTTTGTACAAGGACACATTTTTTTGCCTGAAAATTAAAAAAAACGCCGAGAAAAAACATTCTTTAGTACACATTGCAATCAGATGTAATTTTTTTTGTAAAAATCGACTTTTTTGCACTCAAATAAATTTTGCATAAATTTTTGTTCAAATTGCGAATTTTGAAAATCTGAATGTTCTCCTGAGTTGTGCTAAGCCCTGAGAAAAACTATTCTCTAGTACACTTTGCAATCAGAATTAAATTTTTTGGTAAAAATCTGAAAATTAAAAAAAAAAAAGAGAATTTTGAAAATCTGAAAGTTTTATTGAGTTGTGCTAGGCGATCTCATTTACTAACCCAAATATGCTGAGTTGTGCTATTCAACCACAACAACAATCTCTTTAGATATTTTTCACTCAGATATATATTTTTTCAAATAAACTATGCTTTATTGAACTTGGGATGACTTTTTGATTGAATTTTACATAACCTTAGCCTTATTACGTTAATTGTTACCCACTGTACATTATATCCGGGGTTTTCCCAATGCCTGTCTATTATTCATACTCAAAGTGTCTAGCGAAATTTTGTTTTCAAATTCCCTGATTTCCCGGGTAGGATTCAACATTTTTCCGGGGTTTATTTTGTGATATATGTGTCTCAATTTCGCACCTTATTATTAGTTTGAAAAGTTCTCAACGTTACTAGAAAAATTCAAGAAATCAATATTCTTTTTATCTGGATTGGTATAATTTTACCAAGAGGACCGGTTTAGGATAAGTTTCAAACAAATAGCTTAAAATGAAAAGTCAAAACATCTTAGTAGAATCCAAGAGAAAATCAGCACAATTTTGTTGAAACGGCGATTATATCCTACATAGAAGTCCTGATATTTGCGAGTGTTCAGTTTGCTGTTAGTTTTTTTTACAAGTTAGAAAACAAAAATTCTGAGATGAATCTAAAAGGGCGATTTTTATTTGTTGGAAAATGTGTTTTGCTTTTTAAATCTTGCCCACAAATTTTCAAGAAAGAAATGTTGCTGGGTATCTCCAATTTTCAGTCTTTTTGTTTTTTTTTTACAAGTTATGTAACAGAAATTCTGAAAGGATCCAAAAATAGTAACTTTTTGTTGCTAAAGGTGTTATCTTATGTTAGGCTTGTTCAAAAATGTTCAAGAAAGCAAGTTTGCTGATTTTCGCAAATGTTTAGTTTTCTGTTAGTTTTGTTACAAGCTATGTAACAGAAACTCTATAAGGAATCAAAAAGAATAACTTTTATTTTTAGAAAAGGCGTTGCGTTATTTTAATCTTGATAGCAAATTTTGAAAAAAAGCAATTTTGCTGGTTCCGTAAGTGCTCAGATTATTTGTAAGTTTTTTTACAAGTTATGTAACAGAAATTCATAGAGGAATCAAAAAGGGTGACTTTTATTGTATGAAAAGGTATTGTGTTATTTTAGTGCTGCTAATAAATTTTTAAGAATGCAATTTTGGTGGGCTTCTTATATTTTTCTTTACTTTTGTCACAGGTTTTGTAACAGAAATTATGAAAGGAACCGAAAAAAGTAAATTTTCTATTGCTAAATAAGTTATCTTATGTTAGGCTTGCTTACAATTTTCCAAGACAGCATTTTTGCTGGGTTGCGTGATTGTTGAGATTCTCTGTTTCATTACAAGTTATGTGACAGAAATTTCGAGAGGAATGAACAAGGGTGGCTTTTGTAGTTAGAAAACTTGTTTTATGTTTGTAATGTTACTAACAAAGTTTTAAGAATGAAATTTGGTAATTTTCTCGAATTTACAGTTTTTTTTACATTTGTTACAGCTTATGTAACAGAAATTATAAAAGAACCAAAAAAAGTATTTATTTTGTTGGTAAAGGTGTTGTCTTATGTTAGACTTGCTTAGAAATGTTCAGAAAACCAAGTTTTCTGGGTTTCGCAAATTTTCAGTCTGCTGTTAGTTTTATTACAAGTTACGTAACAGAATGTCTATGAGAAGTCGAGAAAAATGACTTTTGTCGTTAGTAAAGGTGTTGTGTTATTTTAATATTACCAGCAAATTTTCGAGAAATTTTGTTGGATTTCTCGAATTTTCAGTTTTTTTGTAAATTTTGTTGCAAGTTACGTAAAAGAAATTCTAAAAGGAATCGAAAAGAGGAACTTCTTTTGTCGGTAAGTGTATCATCTTATGTTAGGTTCGCTTATAAATTTTTAAGAAAGTAAGTTTCCTCGGTTTCGCGAATGTTCAGGTTTTTTTTACTTTTGTTACAAGTTATAAAACAGAAATTCGTAGTGGAATCGAACAGTTTAACTCCAGTTGTTAGGAAAGGTATAGTATTATTTTAATCTTACCAACAAATTTTCAGGAAACAAATTTTGCTGGGCTTCTCAAAGTTTCATTTTTTTTGGTTACTTTTGTTACAAGTTATGTAACGGAAATTCTGAATGGACCGAAAATTGGTACTTCTTTTTGTTGATAAATGTGTTATCTTATGATAAGCTCTCTTACAAATTTTCAACAAAGAAGTTGTAATACGCGGCTCTTCCTTAAGATAAAATGTAGTACTCCCTAATTACATGCCGAGGCACCACAAATTTAAAGCCAGACCATAAAGAAGAATGGACCTTTTTTCTCAAACAGGTCCAAAAATTGGAAAAACAAGTCTTGCAGGGAGATTAAAGTCAATACTTTTTTGTTTAATGTAGGTCGTTCAGTTTACTATAAAGGCGAGGGTACAATGTACATTGCAGATTCCTGCAATGAAAAGAAAAACTGAAGCGCATTTCATGTACAGATTCTTGATGTCTTAGGTTCTAACCTATTCACAGCCACAGGCTCTAACCTGTCGGCCAACTTTGCCAAAGACGAATCACTCGTACTCCACGCCTGTTTTTTTGATGTTTTATCTAAAAGCTTCTTGTGCTTTTGAATTAGGAAGCCTTATTATGGACTCAGAAACCGAAAGACGAAGACGTCAAAGGCGTTCTTCTAGCAAACATTCATATCGTCGACATCCGTCACAAAGTTCTACGTTTACACCTCCGGGGTCTCCCCCTTACAAGATAACTTGATTAATGTTGCTCCAACTCCGATGAATGGTTCTTCTGCAGATCAAGCGAGATATAAGGTCGATGAAGGCTTATTGGCCTCTGACCTTCAGAAAACAGTTTTGTGTGGGCCGAATGATGTTAGAGTCATGGAAGATCTAGCTTTGGAATTTTTGGAACTAATTGGCAAAAGAGTAGCGGACGGTAGAATTCTAGCTCCAGCTATTCCAAACAGCACCGCAGTTCGGCTTGAGGGTATTTTAAAAAATGGTCTTCCTAAAGACGAAAAAGAACAATTGATTAAGGATCATGTCCCACCTAAAAATTGTATTTTGTTTGATCCACCTAAACTGAACGAAGAGATTAAAATTGCATTAAGCGAAACATCTTCGAAGAGAGATGAACGCTTAATTGAGAAGCAAAAGAAAATTTCTGCCTGCCTAGCTTTGTTGGGCATCACTATAGTTGATGTCACTAATGACAAAAAACTGGATGATATATCCAGAAATTATCCTCAACACAGACTTCCTTGCTCAGAAAATTCAGCGAATCTGCACGGCTGTTGGCATATTTGCTAAGAGACGAAACCCTTACTCGTCGAAATATCATTTTCGCTACAGTCAACCGTTCTCAGAAAGAAGCGTTGGAATCTTCCATAGCAGATGAATGGCTTTTTGGCCAAAAGTTGGGAGAGAGCCTTAAAGCGGCAAAGACAATCGAAAGATCTGGAAAAGATTTCAGGCAAACACCCAAAAACTCAGGGAATCTAAAAAACTCCAAGACCCCGCCTCAACGTCAACCTTTCAAGTCCAGGACGTGGGGTGGCTGTCACAACAGACTTCCCGATCAGTTTCAATCCAACAAAAGCAATTGGGGGAATCAAAACAGAGGACGATGCAACAGCTTCCAGTGGCAAGCTACAACTCAGCAAAGAAAGTCTCAGTTATTACAATTGTAAGCGAATCAGCTGCTAGGCTGAAATATTTCTTAGACAATTGGAAAAATATTACCACCGATTCCAGAATTTTGAGTTGGATTCAAGGATATAAAATTCCTTTCGCAAGAACTGTCTCTCAAAGCTCGATTCCCAAACACCCGTCTTGGTCGTTGAAGGAGAAATGCTACGTTTCAAATCAAATTCAAAAATTAATATTAAAAGGAGCTATTAGTAAATGTTCCACACTAGCATACCAGTTTTTGTCCGGCATTTTCTTACTCTCTAAATCAGATGGGACAAATCGATTAATTCTTAATCTTAAACAATTCAATCACTTCATCGATACTGATTATTTTAAGCTCGAAGATTATAGATATTACATGGTTCCCATTGCGAAAAATTCTCGGACATATCTGAGGTTTTCCTTTGAATAGCACTCTCTTTGAATTTAACTGTTTTCCATTTGGCTTCAATACGGCTCCATATGTCTTTACAAAAATTATGAAGCTAGTTGTAGGTTATTTGAGAAAACTAGGATTTCTCTCTGTTATATATCTTGACGACCTTCTGCTTCTCGTGAATACTCATTTTGAATGTTTAGAAAACATCGAGGTTTCTTTAAACCTATTAAGAAGTTTAGGATTTATTGTAAACTATGAAATATCGTATATGGTTCCTTCTCATGTTTACTGTTTCCTTGGGTTCATTCTGAATTCTTGGAGAATGCCTTTAGAGTTACCATCTGAAGAGAGAAACAGGATTCGTGATCGAATAATCACTTTCCAGAAACATCAATTGTAAAATTAAAAATTTCGCTCAACTTATTGGCTCTTTGGTATCTTGCTGCCCAGCCATTCAGTACGGTTGGGCTCATATAAAAAATGTTGAAAGAGAAAAGTATTTAGCCTTGTTAAAGTCTAATGATAATTATGAAGCAAGTATGACTTTAAGTCAAGAATTATAGGCTGATTTTTCTTTGTGGGAAAAGAGTATTTTACATAAAGTTTCAAGCATTTTTGCTCATGATTTTACAATAACCATTTTTTCAGACGCCTCTCTCACCGGCTGGGGAGTTTCATGTGGCAACAGTAGGGCTCACGGTCATTGGAACTACTCTGAAAAATCACAGAACATCAACTATTTGGAACTTTTATCAGCTTTTTTCGGTCTTCAATGATATTGAAGATCAGAAACTGTAGTATTCTCCTAAGGGTTGGTAACACCACTGCAATTTCATACATAAATCGCATGGGCGGTGTTAAGATTCGAAATTTTCAGCAAATTATCACGGTCTATCTGGGAATAGTGTGAGGAACGCGGTTTGCATCTTTTTGCTTCTTATGTTTCTTCCAAATACAACGCAGAAGCGGATTTTTAGTTTAGGAGATTGAATACAGAAACGGAGTTTGAATTATGTGACTCAGCTTTTCGCAAAACTGTAAAGAAATTCGGTAGTCCGGAAATTTACTTATTTGCATCTGGAATTAATACAAAATGCAATAATTACGTTTCCTAGACAAGAGCTCCTGCTTCGTTAGCAGTCGATGCCTTCACTATTGGTTGGGGTAATCTTTTCTTTTACGCCTTTCCACCTTTTATCATAATTCCTAGAGTTTTACAAAAAGTAAAATCGGAAAAAGCAAGGGGCATAATTGTAGTTCCTCATTGGCCTGTGCAACCATGGGTTCTCTGGTTCCTCTCAATGCCGGAATGAGAAGTTGTTGTTTTTTAAGCCTGATAGTATCCTTTTGCTTTCTGCTGATAGGACCCCTTATCCTATTTGGAAAAAACTTACCCTGGTGGCAGGAAAGTTATCAGGAGATCTTTTTTTATCTGAATCTTCTCTCAAGCAGTATAACAGCTCGCTAATGATGGTTGTATTGTTAAGATACAACCTTAGATGTTTTCGATGCAAAGGTAGCTGACATTATTAAATTCTTAACTGAAGAATTTCACAAGAGAGCATCTTATGGGACTCACAATTGCATTCGTTCGGCTATTTCCCTTATTTTAGGGTCTAAAATTGGTTATGCAACAGAAATTCTGAGAGAAAGGTGGTTTTGTTAGTTTGATCTTGTTAATAAATTTTAGGGAGGAAGAATTCAGATTTTATACAGGTTTTGGAGGTTTGAACTTTGCATTTTGCAATAAACAGTGGAAGAGCGACAACTCTACGGGGAGTTACCTAATGCGGGAGCTGAAGTGTGTCGCTCAGAAGCGCACACCATCTGAGCGTTTGAGACACGTGCAAGTGATGGCTGCAGCTCGCTCCTCAATGGTTTATTTTTTGTGCACTATCACATAGTACAAGGGGTTGTATAGGTAGTGGGACATCCTGTATAGTGGACAAGACAATGATATTTTTTGTTTGTTTTATACATTTTTCTGTATAAAACAAATGCAAAATATTAGTGTTTTGTCCATGATGTATAAACTATATATAACTTTTTTACCCGGATTGGCAATGAAGCATACAAAAATACCCAGATAATCTACACATTTTTTTATATTTTTGGACAAGTGAATTCTTACCATTAGGATAGCATCCCACTTCAGCGTCAATCTTGGCGCGAAAAAAATTTGCATTGGCTCAAATATCTAGTAATTTTACGTTTTGCGTTTTACGCCCAATAAGAATGCTGCAATGGGATTTTCATTAATACTGAATTTAATTCAACCTATAAAAATTATTGAATGTACTCAGCGGATCATGCTCAACGTCTGATAAGACGTTTGCTGATTCTAACTGAAATGTGTGATGTGATTCTTTTTTTTTAAACATATAAAAAAAAATACTCACACTGATCCACTCGACTGATGTTGCACGGGAATCTCACATTTAGTGCATAAGGTAGTTTTAAGAACAAATTTCATTAACCTTTTAGGATTGCCTTCGAATCATTTATTTTTATTAAAATAATATGAATCCGGGTCGACCCATGATTTAGATATTAGAATTTTGTAAGGTTAGGTCCGGGACGTTAGGTGCTGTCACTTGCATGATTGTCAAGTGCTATATCGTTGGACTAAAAAAAGAAGAATCTGCTGGAGTCTACGATGTTATACAGATGATCAAGTAACTGCGAACTCCAAACTCCGAAAATTCAGTGAGACTCTCTATCACTGGGAAATTTTGTTATGCCTTTATCCTTACCAAACAACGTCAGCTGTTGCTTCACTGCTTACCACACATACTGAGTATGTACAATAGAGTCCGCAGTATAAGACTCCTCGCTTAACCACTAGATGGAGCCTCAATGCTCTTTTTGTGACTTTTTCCTGTGGACGCTGGGTATCGTTTTCCCGCTACTCCCTTCTTGTGCAACTTTAGCGTTGAGTGCATCTATAGTGCGACACTCCAGTGTTTAAATAATAATCACCGAGATATTTGATTGAACCATTTAAAGAGATTGGATGTATGTATGTATACCATTAGGCCATTTCCCTTTCGGGGTAGGCGTGACACTACCCGATTCGGGTAGTGTTTCTAGGTGGATAGTTTCTTGTAGTAAATAACTACAAGTGTGGGCTCACCACACCCAGGATAATTTAAAGAATACTTCAAACCACCAGAGCAAGGATTGAAATCAGGTGGGTGCCAGTTTTCCTTTCGTCTTGGCATTATTTTTCTCTAGTATTGTGTAAGGTCCGCCATTATTATGTCAATTGTTATGACTTAATTTAAAGTTTGTTTCTCTTGAGTTCTCAAGGTCAAAATTTCAAACAATGGTGTTTGCCATTTTTCATTCACACCTGATATAATGTATTTCTCATATTCTACTCTGTTTATGTTTTTTTTTTTTCAAGTAAAGATATTCTTGTTGAATAAATTTATAATGTTAGATGTTTCATTTATCTTGTCTTCATTGTCGAGAAAAATGTATCAACCTTGCTCAAAAATCGTCCCCAGGTTTCTCCCTCTACCTGAGTTGTCGGGATTAAATTAGTTACTTCTCCTTTACACTAAGAAAATTAATTATAAGTTTTCAGTGGCGTCTCCACAGGCGCCTGGCGCCGGCACCAGAAATTTAGTCTGGTCTAAATTTCCTAAGTTTTCAGGTCGCGAATTAGGTCAATTAACCACGTTGAGCAGCCAAGTAACGGGTAAGTGAATTACAGATTCCATTAAAAATCCCGTTACAAACGATAATACACTTTTTAAATCAAGAAATTCAGGGAATCAGAGTTTACACTTGTGTTTTAACTCTCAACATCAAATCGAAATAAATACTTTATTATTCAGAATTTTTAAATAAAAATTTATGCAATAATTTTTTTTTTTAATGTAAACGAATTAGTGAACAAAAGTTATGTATTCTCTACTTGCGATAAAGAAGTACTTTTGACTTGTATTTTTCATTAATTGTTTTTAAAAATGTATTAAACAAATTCCTAAGAAGGCCATTTTCTAATAGAGATATTTCGTTTTTCAACTTCATCTACTTGAAAATTACCATCAACAAAAATTCACTTGTGTTTATTCTGTGCCCCTTTCAATTTCCCTCAAGCAACTTCTCGTTTTACGCATCTTTGGGCATTCTCTTAAAGGTGAATAGGGGACTTAAAGATGTTTTATGCAATATATTCAATATACACGCAAAATTCGCGCTTATAACGAAATCTCGCATATAACAACTTTAAATCACATAAAAATGACGACAAAAACGGAAAGCGGGAATGTGTTTGTACTTGATAATAGATGAAAAATCTGTTTGAATTGAAATCCTAGCTGC
>CAKNXH010060787.1:379001-418315 GCA_932178445.1 Andricus quercusramuli | reverse complement strand
GCAGCTAGGATTTCAATTCAAACAGATTTTTCATCTATTATCAAGTAAAAACAAATTCCCACTTTCCGTTTTTGTCGTCAGTTTCATGTGATTTAAAGTTGCTTCCTGCCCACCGTGTGAAGCACGAGTCGGCGGAAACCCACCTCTAAGTTTTACGAGAAGTTTTACCAAATTAGGTGTTTTAGACTATCTTGCAACGATTCAGAATTACATCAAATGTAATTTTTTCTGAAAATTTACAATTCATCATAAAGATGGAACTTAAAATTTTTTTCCTCAAAAAAAAAATGGGGCAAAAATTATTTTCACGATATTTGTATTTATAGTTTTTCGAACTTTTAGAATACATGAACCATATTTTTAAAGGTTTTTCTTTCATTTTTTAATATTTATACTGTCGGCATAGTACTGCCTCGAATGTGAAGCCAACCGTCCGCCAGTACTGGGCGAATTGCCGATTATCTGTACTTGTGACGAGTACTGGGCCAGTACGGCGTCGGTGATAAAATTTGACGGAATACTGAATTCTCCACCTTTGTAATAGACGGTTTTTCGTTGTAGAGTATGTATTGCTTTTCAACTTCGCGTCAGTTCCATATGCGGAGAAACGGCTGCGCGTGTTGACCCAGATTTTTCTTGGAGAATTCATTCTTTTGTTAAAAAAATTTTAACTTGTGTAACTTTCGATTTGCAGACACGAACATCTAATCTGATATCTTTCAGGGGAAACAAAGGCTGTAGTAATAGAGGTGAATCTTCTACTTTTACAAGTGGGTTATTAGGACTGTAAAAAATTAGCTTCTTGTATACAATTTCAAAATCAGGACAAATATTTGAAATAATACTCAGATATACATATAAAAAATTAACTTTATCTTAAATATCACATGATGTATGCAAAATAATGCAGTACATTGAATGATAAATCTCAACGAAAAATTGGGAAAGAATACTCACAATACTGATTTTAAAGTATATTGAACATATGCGCAATAAGGTTCGGAATTATAAAAACATGGTACGCATAAGGATCTATGAGACAATTTCAAAATATCACAACCGATTTGTTACATACATATTTATGTCTAACAAGGGGACCTTTAGGTCTGCTTTTTTTTGTTTGAATTGATACTCTCCTCAATGAAAGGTACGTACCAGAGGTTTCCTGAGAAAAATCAGGAAGACGCAATTTTGACCCATTTTCGAGAAAAATGAATTTTGAAAATTGCGAACGATGGTCAGCGAGCCGGTGTAAAAGTGTAAAATTATACTATTTAATGCTTATTTATTCCTTATTTTCAATAAGAACTTTGTTAATAGTACTTTTATTACCACTCGTTTGGACAATTGTGCATTTTATTCAAATTCTTTATTCTTCAATAGTTTCCAGTATCTATATTATTAAATTAGAGTAGAAACAAAGTAGGAACGAAGTGAAAAAATACACTTTCAAGACACCTCTGATTCTTGTTAATAAATATCTATGAAATGAGTCACTACATCCACTGGCATTTCATATTTATTATTTAAATTTGTATTTGAAATACTTCGTTCCAACTTTAATTTAATAATATAGATACTAGAAACTATTGAATAATAAAGAATTTTAATAAAATGCACAATTGTCCAAACGAGTGGTAATAAAAATACGATTAACAGAGTTTTCATTGAAAATAAGAAATAAGTAATTATGAAATGGTATAATTTTTTCAAATGTTATTCAAAAATGGAATAAATAAGCATTTTAATGAAAAAAAGCATGGATGGCGAGAATCAAACGCGCAAACTTGCGGCTATCAGCCAAGCTGATCCGCATTGTTCCGTTTTACAATTTTTGAAATGAATTTTCTCAAAAATGGGTCAAAATTGCGTCTTCTTGATTTTTCTCAGAAAACCTCTGGTACGTACCTTTAATTGAGGAAAGTATCAATTCAAGCAAAAAAAGCAGACCTAAAGGTCCCCTTGTAAGATTTTTTCAGTAAATAACGACATGATGCTTAAACGAATTGAAGATGAACAAAAAAGATAAAGAATTCATTTTTCAGGGTTCATTTTTCAAGTACCTTTTTCAATTTTAAATTAAAATCTCTCAGTGACTGTGTCAATTTTGGCACACAAATTTTTTACAAAAAGGAGAAGAAAGTGGATAATCGAGCGAAAGTCATTGACCGAGAGGAGTAAAGGTAATAGGGTAAGGATCGGGAGAGATAGGATATGGGTAAACGGAGATATAAAGATATGGGACGATAAAGTAGAAGATCTGAGGGAGGGTAGGAAATGGGTAGTGAATAAAGGAGACAAGAGAGAGGAAAATGGGAATGCAAGTATCACGGGGGGGTTTCAAAACGACAAAAGGGCTTGAATGCAAGAAAGAAAGGTGAGAAATGCAAGAAGGGTGACGTGAAAGTAGCGTTCTGGAATGTTTCAGGACTAAAAAACAAGGACAAAGGATTTTGGAGAGATTTGCAGAAGTGAGATGTGATAATGATGAGTGAGACGTGGGTAGATCAGAAAGAATGGAAAGGCATGAAAAGAATATTACCGAAAGCATATGGGTGGAAGATGCAAGCAGCGAGAAAGGATCATGTAAAAGGGAGAGGAATGGGTGGCATGGTGTCAGGTGTAAGAAAAGAACTCGTGGTAGAGGAAGAAAAGGGAGAGCATAGAGAAGAAATGGACGGAACAATGGTTAAAGGATAAAATTAGGAAAAGTTATGATGGATGTAGTATGTGTGTACAGAAGAAGAGGAGAAGAGGGAGGGTGGACAACAATAAGGAAATGGACAGAGGAAAAAGGTGACAGGTTGGTCCTAATAGGGGGGGGGGGGGGGACTTGAATGCATTGACCGGGGAACAAGGAGGAGAGGTATGGGATAGAGAAAAGGAGATGTTCATAAGAAATTCGAAGCAAAAAGAAACGGATCGGGAGGGTAGGAGGCTTCTGGACTTGTTGGGAGAGGTGGGATGGTTAATTTGTAACGGCAATACCAAGGGGGATGAAGAAGGGGAATATACGTATGCGGGTATAGGGGACACCGTCATAGATTACATTCTGGCAGAAGAAAGAATAAGGAAGTTGATGGTTAAAATGGAAGTTGGCGACGTGATAGGCTCAGAACACTTTCCGGTGATTGCGACAATGAGAGGTGGTAGCCCAAAGCGGTGTAGGGGAAGGAGGGAAAATAAATTGAAAATGGGCTTTCGGGGGGAGGAAAAATTAAGAGAATTTGAAGAAAAAATAGAAAATGAGGAAATAGGAGGTTTGGAAGAGGAAGGAGTAGAAAAGCTGCTAGAAAATCTTAAAGGAGTGATTGATAAAGTAAGGGAAGAGGTGAGACCAAGAGAAGAAGAGGGGCTTAGGAGAGGTTGGTGGGACGTTGAATGCAGGGGAAGTAAAGAAAGGATGAAGGAAAGTGTAAGAAAATGGAGGAAAGGGGAAATGACAAAAGGAGAACTCAACAGGAGAAAGAGAGAGCACGAAAGAATGATGAAGGAGAAAAGACATAAGGAAAAAGAAAGGTACATGGAAGAGGTAGAGAAAGCGGTAAAGGAAGGGAGGGAATGGGAAGTGATGAACAGGGAAAGAGGAGGAAGGAAGGGCATAAATGAAGAAATAGGAATGAAAGAGTGAACGAAGCACTTCAAGGGGCTGTTAGGAGGTGTGGAAAATAGGGTGAAGGGAGAAGGAAGAAAAGCGGTAGAGCGAGACGATGACCGCGAAATCGAGATTAGTGGGGAAGAGGTAAATGAGGCAATTGTTCGGTTAAAAAGAAATAAGGCATCAGGGGAGGATGGGTTGGAAAATGAAGCACTGAAATATGGGGGAATAGGAGTGAAAGAAGAGATGTGGAAGATTTGCAATAAGGTATGGAAAGGAGAAGGGTGGCCGGAGGAATGGAAGACAGGGCTGGTAGTACCGCTGATTAAGAAAGGAGAGGGAAAAAGGGTAGATGAATATAGAGGGATCACACTCATGTCGGTGGGATATAAAATTTATGTGGAAGTGCTGCGAAGGAGGTTAGAAAGACAGGTGGAAGAAAAAGGAAGTATACCACACAATCAAACGGGTTTTAGAAAAGGGATTGGAGCCATAGATAACATCTACGTGCTCAACTGTCTAGTCAATAGGAACCTAGGGCGAAAGAAAGGGAAACTGGTTGCACTGTTCTTCGATTTTAAGGCAGCATTTGACTCAGTTAACAGGAGGGTGTGATGGGCATCCATGAAAGAGAGGGAAGTAGACGAATGATTAATAGAGAGGATAAAAGAGATATTCGTGGAAACTAAGATAAGGGTGAAGATAGGAGACAAGAAAGGAGAGGAAGGGAGCTCAGGCAAGGGTTTCCGTTGAGCCCACTTCTGTTTAGTGTTCTTCTGGCAGATTTGGAGGAGAAGTTGGAGAGGAAAGGAAAAGGGGGAACAACGCTAGGAACAGGCAAAGTGTACTCACTAGCATATGCAGATGATGTAGTGCTAGTCGCGGATGATGAAAGAGGTATGGATCTGTTGATGAGAGTGTTCGAAGAATATGTGAGAGAAAAGGGTTTAACGGTGAATGTGAACAAGACTAAGATGATGTGTTTCAGAAATAAAAGGGGAAGATTAGAGTATGAATTGAAGATAAATAGTGTGGTGGTAGAGTTGGTGGATAAGTTTTGCTACCTAGGATTTTGGTTCGAAACGAGAGGAGGAAGCGAATTGCAGGTGAGAAAGAGATTAGAATGTGCGAGTAAAGTAATGGGACAATTATGGGGTATAGGAAAAAGAAGGTTTAAGAATGACTGGAAGATGAGAGTATGGATGTTTGATGTCTTAGTGTGGTCAGTGTTAAGCTATGGAGTGGAAATTTGGGGATGTAAAGAGTATAAGAGGGTGGAAAGTTTGCAGGAGAGAGTTTTTAGATGGGTTATGAGAGTGAGTTGGAGCTGCCCAGGTTATATGCTGAGGGAAGAAATAGGTCGAGAAAAAGCGGTGGTGAGGCAAGCGAAAAGAGCATGGTACTTCGAAGAGAAACTATGCAGGGGAGAAGGAAGCAAAATTGCACAAGCGTGTGCCCGGGAGGTTATGGATAAAGAGAGGAGGGGCAACGTGGGGCGTTCAAAATCGGAGGAAGAGAGGCATGTAATGAGGTTTGAGTGGGGTATGCAAGTTAGGGGTAGAGAGTGGGAGGAAATAGAGGAAGATATTAAGACAAGGCAAGAAGAGGAAAGATGGGAAAAAATCGTTGATTCAAGGTACAGCAGCTGGTATAAAATGGTGATGAGGCAGGGGGAACCAGAGTACCTTCAAAAGATTTAAAAGGAGAGCAAATGGAGTAGTGATAAGATTCAGAATGGGAGAGGGTGTTAGAGCATGTAGGTACTGGATGAATGATGAAGAGAATGTGTGCAGAGTATGTTAGTATGAACAGGAAACGTGGGTGCATGTTTTAGATAGGTGTACAGGTGACGAAGGGGGAGGGGAGAGTATAGAAGAGAGAATGAAATGGATTCTGAATGAAACTGGTCAGGGAGAGGAATGGATGAAGAAGCTGGAAGAGCTGAGAGAGAGAGCTTGTTCCACAGGGTAGGAAAAAGCCAAAAAATGACTCCTAAAGAAGGAGAATTACGAAGTAGAGTTGCGGATTAGAGTCAAATTATGAGATTGATAATGGTAAGAGGAAACGGAAGTCCAGGGCAAATTCGCAAGCGTTTAGAAATAAGAATAGTAATGTAAGACAATATGTAAAAAATAGTTAATAAGATAGTATAAGGCTTGTTTGTAAGAATACATGTAATGGTTATATAAAGACTCTCAAACCCGTAAAAGGGAGAGAGTATAAACAAATAAAGAACTAGTTTAGCCCGCATTAAATTTCCATTATTTCTTTCTCATATAATTTGTTTATTTTCAATGCTACTTTTTGTAATATAATCCAAAAATACGCGTTGTAGCGTAAAGTGGTTTTAAGCCACTCGTCCTATCTAAAACTGATTCATAACAAACTTGTAGATCCTTTTTCAGTGAACAAATTTTGTCTATTAATTTTTTTTTCGTATCATGTCTCGTTTTTTAAAGAATTAAATTTTTTATTTTTAATGTTGTATTTACGATTAAAATAAAAACTACGAATCCTATCAAAAAATTTTGATAACATATTTGCAGATCTTTTTTGCGTAAACAACGTTTTTCCATTAATTTTTTTCATAGCTTGTGTCGTTTGTCCAAACATTTAATTTTGTTAATTTTTATTTCTATTTTTTTTCTATTAAAACAAAAACGAGGCGTTTCATAAAAAAATGATTAATACCAAATTTATAGATCATTTTTCGATGAACAACTTTTTTCGTACGTTGCGTTGTTTTTCCAAAAATTTATTTTTCTTATTTTTAATGTTATTTTTCACGAATAAAACAACAATTACTTATCCCATCGAAAAACGGTTACAACAAATTTGTATTTGTTTCTGGGTAAACAACTTTTGTTTATTCATTTTCTTCGTAGATTTTGTCATTTGTCCAAAAATTAGATTTTTTCATTTTTAATGTTGTTTTTCGCGAATATTGTAGGGCTTTCAAAAAGCAACGTTTTTCTTCTCTTGCCTTTTTTTTCATATCGTGCGTTATTTGTCTTAAAATGTTCATTTTCGCTTTTTTTTTTGGTATTTTGCAAATGCTGTAACTCTGATAATTTTCTGTTCATCGAAAAAAGTCGTAGGGATAAATTGTTCGACTTTCCGATTATTACAAATAACCGTACATAGAATTTTAAGCTGGCTAACGAACTGGACCTTTAGTTTATGACACTTAAAGACTTTACCAAAGGCCAGTATAATAGATTAATTCTTTCAAAAGTATCGTGCTCACATACATAATACATAGATACATACATGATTCCGTGCCACAATACATAAATACACATTTGTAAAAATCTGTTTTACGGGTTCAGAGGGTCTCAAAACGTGGATATTTGACAAAAACGGGGAGAGGGGTCAAATTTTAAACAAATCTAATACCTTCTCTGATGAGAATGTAAAAAATATGGAGGTTTTTTGAGCAAATCGACTTCGAATATCTTCAGAAAAAGTGCATAACTGATAACTTCACTAAAATTGATTTTTTTTTTATATGGAAAAATACGTGCCAAGACAACTTGTTCTGTCAATGGTTCCAACACTGTTTTCACTATTTAATAAAATGTATTGGTAATATAGGTCAATCAATTCGTTTCAGTCAAGTGCACCTGATTGTTGATAGCTGTATAACTTCAGAGGAAATTTATAAAAGTTAAAAAAGTTTAAAGATAATAAGTCTGAAGGCGTCGCTAATATTGGCTATTGTTTTCATACAAAATTACCAGAAAACTGGATAGTTTATCTCAAAGATCCTTTAAATGAAATTTTACAGAAAGAAACAGTTCCAAAGGCGTGGGGAAAATTGTCAACTTGCATGTTGCACAAGAAAGGAGACCCCAGATTCCTGGATAATTATAAGCCTATCACCTTGGTAAAATGTAAAGCCAAATTTTTTACTGAAGAGAGAGAGAGAGAGATGGAGAGGGAGGGAGAGAGAGGGAGAGAGAAAATGTTAGGTGACGGGCGTTGGTTGGCTACAGTTGGAGCGTAATTCGAAATAGGTATTCAAAACAGCTTTATCAGAAGATTATATCAGGCGATTCGGGCATTCAACTGCCACAATGAGAGATTGTTCGCAGATAAAAGAGAAGTTTGAGAAAAAAGATTGGGATCCATTCATATTTCCCGAAATGGTGCAAATAACAACAGAATTCGAAGGAGAAGAGCACGAACAACTTTTGCAAGAAATATCGATTGGACAAAACCAATGTCGCCCCAGAAATTGTTATCCCTTAGCGCAAACGATTCGATTAATTTTTAGCATTTTTATTTCGCTCTACTGCAGAGTTTATTTTTAAATTTACATTGAAAGTATTAATTTTAGTAAGGATGAAATTACAAATCTTGGAAAAAAATATTTATGAGAACGTTGTTAAACACATCAAAAGTTTGTATTTAACTAATTTTATTTTTTCTCACTTTTTATATCACTCTGGATGGATTTTCAACGATCTAAGTACATCCAATTTTTAAAAATATATCTTTAATGGCAGAAATCATTGAAAAATCATTAAAAATGATTTAAAAATGCAACATGTCTTACAAAAAGATTCTTCTTTTCGACATATGAAAATAAATGTTTAATCTTTCCCCTATTTTCCCCTTTTTCGTGAGAAATCCACCCTATTTCCCCTTTTTTGAGCTCCTTTTGCGCTGTACACCTCGAAAGAAGGAAAAAGATTCAAAGAAGTAGACGTATTCATTTGGGACGAAGCACCGATGGCACCACCTTTTGCACTCGAAGTCATGGACAGAACATTGCATGATTTCATGTCTAATAATTTGCCATTTGGCGGAAAGATTGTTGTTTTGGGTGGTGACTTCAGGCAGTTGCTGCCCGTAAATGAACGAGCAACTCGCAGTGAAACGGTCAACTCATCAATCAAATTCAGTACTTTGTGGAACTGTTTCAGAATGCACTGTTTATCGGAGAATATGAGAGCTTTACGAACAGAAAAATAGTTTTCTCAATTTCTTCTTGGTATGAGCAATGGTACTTCGAATGACAATTCGGAAAATGTACCAGTATAGATAGTACAGAAACAACCGGTGACGAAGGAGACATCAATCATGAGGCCATACTGACGGAATGTTTGAATACTTTGAATCCTCCGAGCTTGCCACCTCATGAATTGCGATTGAGAAAATACGCAGTGATAATGCTGATAAGAAATCTAAGCATAAGTGAAGGACTTTGCAATGGGACTAGATTGCTCGTATTGAAATTTTCTCCCAACGTTTTGCGATGTGAAATTTTGACAGACTGTAGAGCGGGCGAAATTGCTTATCTCAATCGGATAACACTGCACTGTGAAAATACTTATCCATTTTCATTCAAAAGGAGACAATTTCCAGTCAAAGTAGCATTTGCAATGACAATCAACAAATCACGAGGTCAAACTTTCGATGGAATTGGAATTGATTTAAAAAAAGATGTTTTCAATCACGCACAGCTGTACGTATCTTTTTCAAGAGATCTTGGGATTCATTGAGAGTTTATTTAAGTAGCGACGCCATACAAAATGACAAGAAAATTAAAAATTACGTTTTTCAAGAGATATTTGCCTAATTAGAAAACTCTGTGTCTCAATATATTCGAAAAGTTTGATATAATATAATATATGAATATAATAAAATTTCTACTGTAGACGAAAATTTAATTTATATTCGAGATGGAAATAATTAGGTTCGATATTTTCAATAAATATTTAGCCTTAGAAATGGAGCTTTATTTAAATGATATATGCGTCTAATTAGATTCATTTTGTATTTGTATATTTTGAACAGATAGCATATTGCTTCCAATTTATCTATATTTTATGAATAATTCAATTCAAAAATTCATTGAAAAATATTTTAATAAATCTTATTCACATTTGAATGGATTAAAATTTGAGTGTTCTTAAGTAACAAAATAATAGAATTTCCGCGTGCGTAGCGCGCGATATGTTCTAGTAAATATATATAAAATAAAATTTCGTTATATCAAGAAAATGATTGAATACATTCATGTGACAAATAAATTAAAAAACGTGGGAAATGAAATCTTATGCACACATCGTAATTTACTGGAGAAAAGTGACTAATTTAAACCAAAAAAGTGACTTTTTCTAACAATTCAAATTAAATTCAAAAGAATCTAATTTTTAACTTATGAATGCAAATGACATATCGTCGGAATCACCAAGAAACGTAGATTTCGAAAACAATATTTCTAAATTACTAATTTCAAAATTAATAGTTTATTACATCACGAGTTATTCAAACACGCCTTATTCAAACAATAATTATTTTAGAAATCAGCCCGCGTAACCCGACAAACAAATCTTCTGCTGAAAACAGTACGATTATTACCTGATCATAATCTCCAATAGGCTGACGAGAGCATGGCATTTTCCTCCCGAATTTTTAGAATAATAAGTAAGACAAGAGATCAGAAACAAATAGAGGGAGCAGAAACAAAAGAAAGATAAAAAGAATGCACTTTAGACTGATGGGACTTATCCATGGGCTTCGCACGCAGCAACGAATACGTGCAACTCTGTATATATACAGTGAGGCCAAATTCATAGTAGTCATAGTAATAAGTACGAAAGAGATACTCTTATGCGCCATCTACTAGTGTCTCACTTGCACTCACGCTTCTCTATGACTACTATGAAGTTGACCTTACGGTATATATATATATATATATATATATATTTCGCCGAGAGCGGGTGCTAATCTGAAAAATTGCACCCCCTCCCAGCAAAATCGCGGTAAAATTTCAGCTGTAACCACGTTTCACGACCGTGAGATAGGTGGTTACAGTCTGCGATGAATTCAAGACGATGAGCCGGCAAAAGTCTCGTGCTCCCTGAGGACACGGAGCGACCCAAGGACGACCGCCTTCTGCATTTTCCCCGCAAGTGTCTCAGTATTTTGTTGACACACAGGGATGCTTTTCAGGCTTTTAACCAGTGAAACTTTGGCACCTCCAAGAGAGCCGATGATTAAGACGATTAGCTTAACAGAATATTCGGGGTATGAACGTCGCAACTCCGTCATAAGATCTTTAGACCTCTCTTTCTTTTCTTTTTCGTTGACTGTGACGTCTTTGTCAGCAGGTGCCGAAAATTCGATAACGAACATGGTTCGTTTCTCGAAGTCAAGGAGAACTATGTCAGGCTTCGAGTGCGCAACAGAAACAATTGTCGAGAATATAAAGTTCCAGTATGTGCGGCAATTGAATCTATTTTTCTAGGAGCGTTTAGCGGAGCGGTGTTTGGGCCAATTCCGTAAGAGTGATAGAGATGGTAATTCCAATCTCTTGAGTGTACCCTTTGACAATTTTTAGAGCTTGATGTAGTTTCTCTTTATTTCTAGCATAGATCTTGAGATCGTTCATGTAAAATATATGAGTGACCTTATGCTTTCGATATCCAGGTTTGCCACAGAGGTCACCCTTCGGAATGACGACGTGCGAGAGACAGTGGCCATAATGTGAGGCAAAAGAGAAGAGGACTGATGGTGTCACCCTGAAAAACACCTCTCGAAAACTTGACACTGTTAGTGATCACACGATGTTTTCCAGATGAGATAGTTAATCTGGTTTTCCAAAGCGGCATTAATCTCTCTATGCACCTCACGATGTGTGGATGAACCTTCAAGCTTTCCAACAGACAGATGATAAGTCTATGGGAGGTTGAATCGCAAGCTTTGCGGTAATCAATCCAGGCCATCGGTAGGGTTCGCTGATAGGATGCTTCGTCTTTACAAACACATATATCGATGAGCAGGTTCTCCCGACATCCTGCTACGCCTTTCTTTGAGCCGCGTTGTTCATACATCTCTCGCCGCACAGGTCCAATTGTCCGAAGAATCCTATCATTTAGGATAGCTGTAAAGATCTTATACAGTGTGTTCAGACACGTTATTGGCCTGTAATTCTTTGAGTCAGCTAAGTTGCCCGTCTTCGGCAGGAGCACTGTGCGCCCTTCCACCAACCACTCCGGAATAGGCTCTTCCGACTTTAGATATAAGGTGAAAATTCGAGCCGGATGCTGGTGAGTTGAAGGAAACTTCTTCCACCAGAAGGTCTTGATACCATCTGGACTCGAAGTGGAATAGTTCTTTATGCCTCTTCATACGTTTTTCACCCCCTCGGTACTGATAGGTGGGCATTCCTCCTTAGCTGTTATGAGGACATTGCACAGCTCCTTGAAGCTACTCATGTTCTTTGAGTCTTCTTGAAGTGGATGTTGGACCTCGTAGACTTCTCTCCAAAATGCTTCGACCTCCTCTGATTTGTGTGGATGGTCGACAGTAACTGGAGGGTCTTGGAAGAGTCGAGATGGGTCATAGAAAAACTGTTGATTTTCTCTGACCAGATGTTATGTAGTCAATCACACACTGAATGCGGGACGCGTACTGTCTTGCTTAGCCTATCTTTGTGCTCAACTGATGTATTCGTGTTTTGGTCTTATGATCAACCATTGATTTTATTTTACGGTTTGCATCTGCCAAAGTTCTCGCTGTATTGTACACACCACAATAGGTAGTCCAGATGTCGGATTCTTCAAAAAAATCTCCATGAAGCTCATCATCCAGTTCAGTCCGATCTTTGGGCTTGGGAGAAACTTGAATGTTGATGTTTCTCCGAGTCCTGAAGCATCGTTCTTCGTCTATTGGATGTCTGGAATTTATATACATACACACACACACACACACACACACATATATATACATCTCACGGATGTGAGACGTGGCCATAGGTGTATTTTACCGCGGTTCTACTGGGGGCCATTGACATTTTTTCCAGATGGCAGTTGCTCTTAGTGGTACCCTGCGGTGGTTGTTTAACTTTTTTTAAATTATATATATATATATATATATATATATATATATTTATATATATATATATATATAGAGAGAGAGAGAGAGAGAGAGGAAAGGGCTCGAATTTGATATACCAACTCCTTTTCGATGGATTGCCGGGACTCTATGAACCGAAATTCGATCAACAATAGGTCATTCGAAAGGTTATTTAATAACCTTTCGGATGGTTTCATTTATTTTTTCATATCATCAACCAGTCTTTTTTAAAGAAAGATTTTCCAAGAAAGGAATTTCTCGAAAATCGGCAAATGGTGGCTCTAATTTGCTATACCTATAAAAACTTCGAAATACATGTAAAATAAGCAAGTTTCCGATATGAAAATAATAATTATTATTATTATTATTATTTAGGATGATACAAAGTATAATCGAATCTGGTATTTGACATTCTGAAATCTGCAAAGAAGACAAGTTGGACAATAAGCGTTAGTATACACACTACACTCGTCATCGCTAGGATCACATAAATCCACACTAAATAAGCACATACATACACACACTTACGTGCATGAATACATGAAGCCATTTTTTTTACCATTCAGGGAGCTGAATAATGTCTGTGATTTTCTGGTATATCAAATTCGAGCCACCCATGGTATATCAAATTAGAGCCACCTGGTACAAAATTTTCATGTTTAAAAAGCATAACCCCTAAACAGAAGCATCTCCATATCTACCAATCAAAACTATTCTACTAACCCTACTTCACTACTACATACAACATTTATTGGAAAAACTACATTCCCGGAATAATGAATACACATTTAAGACTTCCCTGGAATGAACTCTGGATATCCGATTTTTTATTTTTCTATCTCACACTTTTTGTGAAGCGAATGAAACAGTGAAACTGTCACTATTTTCCACTACACTTACGTGCGTTCAGTTCCCACTATTAGCAACCTAGTACATGTTTTAGTTTTCCCGAAATCCAGGTGGCTCAAATTCAAGCCCTATATCAAATTCGAGCCATTTCCTCTATATATATATATATATATATGTAAGCGAGTCAACTTCACTTCACTTCACTTTAGAGACGTTGAGTTAAACGGAAAACGCAACGGAAGGTAGAATCAGTGGTTCGGTGCGTTATTATAGCGACTGACGTACACAGTTTAAAAAGCCGGCAAAAGGAAAAAGGCAGACATTATACCAAATGTATGTTGAAGAGTGCTCTAATTTCCTATCTCCGCGAAATTCATATTAAATTCATTTGCCCGTTCTTCTCCCGAAAGAACTGTATTCCATAAGAATTCAATATTTATTTGCATTTAATTATCAAATATACTTTAAAATGTATCAAAGATGAAAATAAAATTGTAGCGTGACGGGAAGCGAAGCAGCGAAGAAGATTCAGTCAGACCCGAGGACAACTTACCCACAATAAATAATAAATAATCAAGTATAATTTTTGGTTATCAGTTTGGTTTTCCAGCCGAACCCCGATTTGGCACACGTGATTTAGTTAACATTTTTGGTTCGTAACAAGAATACTAATAAAACTAATGTTAAAACATTTTAATTTGGAATTAAGGTTCAGTGATATTGAAAGACTTACTTATTTTATTGTATGATTTATAATTTGATTAAAAACACATTTGTCTGTGTAAATGTGTGTGTATACTAAAATGTTATTTTACAATTATTATTATCTTTGTTCAGAGTGAGCAAAGAGAGCGATAGAATATAACTTTGAGGATTGTATACATTTGTGAATATGACGAATAACAGGAGATTCGTGTATGTTTGCGCGACGAGTTCGTTTAGTAAGTAAGAAAAGACCGGGCACCGAGTTACATCTCTGTCGCGTGTAACTTGTTACAATGAAACTTATAATCAACGTTAGTTGTCAAGTTAATGAGACGCTTTGTAAAAACTGTTAGGTCTAAAGATTTTTAAAACCTTGCATTAATAAATACTGTTTTTTTTGTTGCTTAAAATTGAGTGACTTAAGTGAAATGGTACCTCATCACAATTCCCTTAGTTAAGAAACTTTTTTAAAAGAAACGATTGAGACTATTCAACAATCTTTTTACATTTTTATTTCAAAAGGAGGTTCATTAACCTCTCCAAATAACCTCGAACTCTTGACAGATTGTCGTATTTCACAATGAAAAAGAAAAACAAAAAACAGGTATCACACTTGCCTCTTAGTCTGTTTTTTAATTACCCTGACGTAATTTATCATTAAAGATAATAAAAATGTAAAATTTTTGAAAAAAAACGGATATATAACGAAAATGTAACATCTTCTTTCATTCCTACAAAAAGTTCAACAAAATGTGCTTTATGTATGAAAAAACTGAAGTTTTTTAAAAGCATCTCAGTTTCTTCAAAAATAAACGAATAAAGCACTAACTAATAACAGCCACTTATTTCCTACAAATAATCAGAGATATAATCATTATGTTGAAATGAAAAAGTTAATCTCGTAACAATTATTTCTTATGATTCTCTATCGTCAACACATACCTAGGATGACATACCCTCGGATAACAGCTTTCTGCATCCATATATAATTCTAAAAAAATGGTTCAACTACGGTAAATCACACCTGTGGCCACGTCTCAAGACCGTGAAATGGGTGGCTACAGGGCACGACGAAATCGCAACGACAGGGCAGCGAAACCCTCGTGTGTCTTGAGGACACGAAGCGGCCCAAGGATGACAGCTTCCTGAATCCATCTCACAAGTGCCTTGGCATATTTTTGCTACTCCAGTATGGCTTTAAGGTTACCAACCACTGATAGTTTCGTACCTCCGAGAGCTCCGATTACAAGGAAAATTACTTTAACCGAATATTTTGGGTACAGTCGTTGCGGCTCCCTTTTAAGGTCTTGATACCTCCCCTCCTTTTCCTTCTCCTTGGCAGTGATAATTGAGTCTTAAACAATTGACTCTATATCCCTTGGAGCGTTCGGAAGGGCAGGGTCGCGACCACCACTGTAAGAGCGACAAAGATGGTAATAAAGCACTCTTAGGGCCGCATTATGTCTATAGATATACTTCGTTCCTGCGTGAGTCGGACACCCCGATAGTATGTATTCTAGCTACTCAGCGTGTTCATGATACGCTTTGCACCTATCGCTGGGAACTTCTTGACATAAAATGCAGTCACGCCATACTTAGGTGGAAGTGACACGCGTCTGCCTTAACGGTGTGAGATGTATAAACGCGGAATGGACGAATTGATATGCAAGCTCTCATGCATATGCATGATCTTACGCGTGGCGATATCCAGGGCTGTAAGCTCGTTTTTCGTCCATTGAACCGGCCCAAGCGAGTAAAGTAAAACCGGGATGTCAAGCATGTTAGTCGCAGATACCTTGTTCAACGCCGACAGATGTGAACACGAAATCTATGGAAGAAGATGCTTGTATCTCCATCGGAGAGACTCCTTCACTGATGTTACGTCCTGAACGCGGCTTTGAGGCACGCCCAGGTATTTATAGGTTTCTCAAGTGTCAAGATGTCTAACAACACTTATATCCGCAAGCTCAGGGTCATCAGGAACGCCATTATTCTTTCCTTTCTTCAGAATAATCTTGGCACACTGGCCTAATCGAAAGTCCATACCAATGTCTTCTGTGTACTCCTTGACGATATTTAAAGCAAGTTGAAAATGGCTTCTGCCAGAGGCATAGATCTTCAGCTCATCAATATAAAATTTATGGGTGACTTATGCTCGCGCTGAGTAGTGTCGCCACAGAGGTATCCCGGAGAATTTCGTATTGCGAGAGATAGCGGCAGAAGTGTGATGCAAAAGAGCAGAGGGCTCATCCAATCCAGAGCATTGACAGGATGCGCTGATGAGAGGCTGCGTCTTTGCAGACGCATCTGTCAATTAGCATGTTCTCTTGGCAGCATGCTGCACCGTTTTTTCGAGCCACGTTATTCGTACATCTCTCTCCATACAGCCTTAATTCTTCGAGAAATCCTGTTGCTTAGGGCAGCTGTAAATATCTTATACAGCGTTTTCAAACAAGTTATTGGCCTGTAATTCTCTGGGTTGGACAGGTCGCCTTTTTTCCGGTAGGAGTATAGTGCGTGCGTACTCCGGCCGCTGTGGAATGGGCGTTTCCGACTTTAAACAAGAGGTAAATATTCTGGCCAGATCTTGGTGCGTAGAAGTAAACTTCTTCCAACAAAAGTTCTTGATACCATCGGTTTCTGCAGCGGAAAAGTTCTTCGTGTCCCTAAGTTCTTTTTCCACCTATTAGGCAGTGATTGAGGGACATCTTTCCACTGATGTTATGAGCTTGTCGCAAATCTTCTTGAAGCGGATGATCTTATCAGTATCTTTCAAGAACAATTTTTTCCGGATCTTGTATACCTCTCTCCAAAAAGTCTCTACCTCGTTGGGTTTGGGTGGATTTTTGACAGAAATAGGGAGATCGCTGAAGAGGAGCGATAGGTTAGCGAGAAACTGTTGATTCTCCCTGACCCATCTGGCCTCTTCTGTATTCTCCTCCTTGCGTCAGATATCACCCGTATTTTGTCAACAATATGCTGCTTGATTGTCAGCAGCTTTGACTTGTTCAGTGTGTGATGGGAGATCCTCAATTCTTAAGCGGACTTTCGAACCCTTTCCGTGAACGGTCTACCACATGTTATGTAGTCAATCACACACTGCACACGGGGTGCATTCTGTCGTGCTCATCCAATCTTGTTCAGTTGATGCAAGCTTCTTTCTGTATTTTGATCCATCTTTGGTTTCAGCCTTCGATTTGAATCAGCCAAAACTCTAGCAGCAGTATAAACTGAAAAATTGATTGTATAGAGGTCGGACTCCTCCGACATATCCTCACGAAGGGAGGCATCCACTTCAGCCAGATATTGGGGCTTAGGGGGAACCTGGATGTCAATGTACATATATACATATATATGCACACAGAGGGTGTCCTAGACTCAAATGTCCGGACATATATGGCTGCATAAAAGTAAAAAAATTAAAATAATTCCTTTTCAATAAATCATTTGAAGTTTTAGTTTTGAGTTATGAAATATGTAAGCTAGACCAATCAGGAGCGCCGGTATAAACTGTCGTTATAAACTAATTAAACTTAATTGAAAATTAATTGAATTAATTATTAAAATTAGTAAACCTTACAAGTAAAAACTTACGATAGAAGATTTCTACAGAATCAACTCTGTAAGGACTGCTTTTAATAAAATAGCAAAAAACAACGACCAAAATGAAATTTCTCTGAAAGAATTGTTAGGGTCGTAATTTTAATTTCAAGTGTCGTACTTAAGGAAATAAAGTTATTTAGGAGAATAATAAGAACATACTACTTTCTTTAGTGACACAATTCTTCAATAGGTGCGTCTGGAACATGCCCCAGAAACCAACATGTCAATGTCACTTATCCAAGCCACCTTTGAGGGGTATAAGACATATTTTTCCATCATGTACCTAAGGAGATCAAAGAGTTTTTACAATCATCAAGTTTTTTGGACTTCATCGTTTTTTTATCAACTCACTAGAGCAGAGGATACACCGATTCAAATTCACTTGAAAGGGTGCTAGAAATTCTATCCAACCTTACTAAGGAAGATTTCAAAATTTGAAAGTTAAAAAACTTCTCTTTTTTCCGGTCTTACGGTCCAATAAATAAATAAACATTTAAAAATAAACAATTGTTGTTGTTAAGAAATCGTTTTATTCTCTTCAACGTTTCGGCTCTCACTGCGGGCCTTCATCAGGAAAAATTGTGTCATTTCTAAAAATAAATCTGTCGTTAAAAAATTGCGTCGTGTCAAAAAATAGATACATATTTAAAGTCAATCATTTTATGACTAAAAAAGGTTCCATACGGTGAATATTTAAATCTCATGTCGAAATAGTTAAGATAAAAGAAATTATGAGCCTCACAAAAATATTATTTTGAGCGGCTCCAAACTCATTAAATTACATTTTAAAGCAGAAAAGGAAGGTGGAACAACTTGGGATCTCGCTCCAAAAAGTTGATTTAGATAATTATATCTAAGGAAGATTATACAATTTCTAAAGTGATGAAAGTTTTTGGTCCCACAAATACTTTCATGACCTCAATGAACCGCTGGATCATGTTCAAACATTTTTAAGAAATCACCCTCGCAGTAAATTTTGTCGAAATTCAATTTAAGGTGTATTATAGACATTTGTTCACCCTCTACTATGAAAGTACGAAGCATATCTGAAGCGATAGAAGTTCTTGTCCTTACTGACTTTTTCGTCAACCCACTGATCCAGGGGATGATTTTCTAGCATCTTTGAGGAACTACCCTCGCAGCAATATTGATCGAAATTTAATTGAAGGGGTATTGTAAATATTTGTTCACCCCCTACTATGAAAAAACAAAAAATTTCCTAAGTAATGGCATTTTTGGCCTCAATGATTTTTTCATAAACTTAGTGACCTAGGGGATGATATTTTAACACCCTTAAGAAACCACCCTCTGCAGTAAAATCGATTTAAATTTAATTGAAGGTGTTTTATAAATATTTGTTCATCCCGTTTATGAAAGAATGTACCATTTTTGGCGTTGTAATAGTTTTTGGCCCCAGTGATATGTTAATGAATCGATCGAAATTTAATTGAAGGTGTGTTGGAAACATTTGTTGATGGATGGACTCCTTCAATCCGTATAGTGCTCTGGTTAAAAGACATACCTTGTTTACAGACATTTTGTGAAATTGTTTACTTTCAACTACAGCTGATAATCATTCCGGAACCTCCATGAAGATTTCTTCCTCGATGTTTCCATTCAAGTAGGCATTGATAAAGTCAAGTTAATGAAGTTCTAACCCATACTGTCCTGCAAGTCCCGTCACGATTCGAATGGAGCTCATCCTAGCTACCGGTAAAAAAGTTTCGTGGAAGTCCGCGTTCGGCTTCTGTGAGAAACCTTTGGCTACTATCCGAGCCTTCCGACGTTCCACTGTTCCATCAGCCTTGAGTTTGGTTCGTAGGACCCATCTTGAACCTATAACTTTCCGATCTTTCAGGCGATCGACTAGAACCCATGTACCATTTTTCATTAAAGCTTGATACTCACTTTGCATAGCTTCTCTCCATTCCTATGATTCCAATATGGACATTGCTTCCTTAGCTGGAAATGTGGACCTCCTTTTTCAGTCAATCCAGCATATTCGAATAAACCATATAGCAGAGTTTCTTTGTTTTCAGCTTAATCATTTTCAGGGGTATCTCCTTGATGATCTTTAACTTCTAGATGGTCTCCTTCTTTTGGATCCTGTTGGATAGAGACCATGTGTGTTTTATATTTAGGTCTGCCTCTTCGTTCTATGAGAACCTTCTTTGGACGTCCTCGGCAACATCTTCAGGAACATCTTCATCTGGAACATTTATTTTTCCATTTTTTTGCTTTGTCAACATAACATCTAATCGACTATTAGAATCTTCTTCGTTGTTGTCGAGATGTAAACTTTTCTTCCAACGTTGTAAAATTTCTTCATTCATGAAGTCCTTGAATTCTTGTTTCCCTTGAAAAGTTTTCACGAATTGAACATCACGTCTTCGATGAATTTCTCTTGATTCCAGATCCCACAATCTATAAGCATCTGATCCTGTTGAATAACCGACGAAAATGCATTCAATTGTTCGCTCACTAAACTTTCCTTTTGTTGTTTTTCTCTTGATCGGCTGAACCAACATATGAGCTTTGGTGCTAAGAATCTGAAAATGAATTGCAGCGGGTATTTTGCCTCCCAAACGTCATGAGGTGTTTGACCGTCCAGACTTCTTGTTGTACATCTATTTCGTATGTAGTTTGTATTCAAAATTGCCTCTGTCCAAAAAGTTGGAGGAAGGCTGGATTGAAGCAACACATCTCACCATTCTCACGAGTGTCCTATTCTTGCGCTCTGCAACATCATTTTGTTGCGGGGTGTATTATGTTGTAATTTCCTTACATATTCAATCTTTCCTAAAATAGTCTTCTGATTAATTTCTTCGATATGCTTCTCCGTTGTCCGACGTTACAGTTTTAATATTCTTTCCAGTTTGTTTTTCGACATTGGCCTTGAATTTCAGAAATTTTTCGAAATATTTGTATCCTACATGAGATGCAACTTTCATTGGGCCACCATTTAAGGTCTTTTGACATATACCCAATTTTTCCATATGTATGACACCTTAGTTTGAAAAATGATTTATTTCCCTTGTCAAATGGTTTGCTATCATTACTTTTGTTTCCTAAATTTCGTGATGACTCCGATGCCATCATAGCTTCGTCTTTTTCTTCCTTGCTTCGCTTTCTTATCTGATATTCGTCCAGTAATTTTATTTTCAATTCATCTGGGGTAAGCAAATCTTGTCGCAATGTTATGGCCACTCTGAATGATTCATAAGACTTCGAAATGCTAGAAAGTAATAACACTACTATCATTTACTGAGGAATTTGTATTCCCATGGCCACTGTTCTCGTTTATCATAAGAGAAAATATTTTAACACGGCATAATACCCTAGCATACGATTTAGGTACATTATTTCAGGTTTTAATCTGCGAAAAGTTTCTTGAAGCGGGTTTGTCCGCAACAATAATTATATTTCATAATATTATTCCGTTGATTCTATTGAATTATTCTGATTTCATTAGTCAATTGTATCTGCAGTCTCGATGTTCAATTTTTCCTCCTTCTGTTTCTTCCTTTCCTTTCACTTCGTATGTTGCTTTCTATGTAAGCTTTCTTCTTCAATTTCGAAAAAGGACTTTCCTAAGGATATTTTCATGATTTTGAATGATGATGACGATGATCATGTAAATGATAATGAATGTGATATAGATTCTTTAGTACCTTCAGAGGTCAAAAATGCAGTGTGAGGACGAGTATTATAAATCGGGCGTTGAATTACAATAGATACCACTTCAATAGGTTTAATTTTCAAAGCATATTCCCAATTAATTTTACAACTCCTGTAATGCTAGCATTGTAACTTGAAACTTAAAAATCATTCGAGGACAATAAAGCGCCATCGTGGAATTAAGCTGTTTGATAGGGAAAAGTTTTTTTTCCTTTTTTTTTCTAGTTTTCAACTAGAATATTTAAAAAAATCAAATGGGTCCAAATTTGATAAGAAGTCAAATATATTTTGTATTTTCGAAAATGGAGGTCAAATTTGGACTTTTTCAAAAATTGTTATATACGTTTGAAGAAGAAGAAAAAGTCTAAAAATTTCACCCTCCCCCCACTTCAGCAAATATTTATCGAAACGAAATTTTTTGTTTGTTCTAAGTGCCATCCAATAAGACTCCAATCAGCCAAATTTTGAGCCCGGTCGGACGACTTCGTTTTCAGGGGTGGTACCACTTCAGAAATTATGCCCTATGTGTGAAATTAAAATTAAAGAATATTTCCCGAGCAAAAGAATCAGTCATCATTGCTCGACGAGTTGAGGTACTTGAATTCTGTAGAATTCACTTAAATTACGTAGAGTTATCTTGATATCTGTAGAATTCTCTTGTATTCTGTAGAAACTTCTTGAATTCTGTAGGAGTATCTTGAACTCTATAGGAGTCTTGAATTCTGTAGAAGTCTTTTGAATTCCGTAGAATTTACTTCAATTCTGTAGAATTCCCTGAAGCACTTTGGAATTCATTTAACGTTTATTAATACTTTTGAAATCATGGGAATACGAACCTCTTGGGTGAAAAAAGTTATATATAGGGGATTTTAAAAACTTAAAAACACTGGTGTATACATGAATCCACAATTGAGCCGTTCTGTAGAAAAACACCAAGTCAAATTAGGTCTTGGCACACAATTGTGAAAGAAACTTTTCAAAATCTGTTTTTACAAACCAGAATACATTTATAAAATACTTCACCTTTACAATACGTTTCTCTCTCGTTTCATTCTAAATTTTCGCCATTTCGGCCGATCGATAATTGAGAAGAAAGCATACGCCGCACTTAAACACCACTTAATTAGATACGTGTTGATTGAAATTTGCACCTGTAGCCCGCCTCGTTCTAATATACGAGAACGAAAGGCACTGAATTGTAACAGTGCTTTAAACAGATACAATATTAAATTACCAAATTTATTAGAAATTTCGTTATTTGTGGATACATCACAAATCATCATATAGAAGATTATAAAATTCATTCAGCCTGCTGATTATAAAGATCAAGCTTTTTTGGGCATGTGAAGCCCACAGCATGTAATTTTAACACTTGTAGTTGTTGAACAATTATGCGGCAAGGCCGCCCGCCATGAAAAATTATTTTTAATCGGCCTTAAGTTGAATTTCCTTATGGATGGGTAACAATCATAATTTCACAATCGGTTTTTTATAAACAACTTTGGGTGTCTTTGCAGTCACAGCTTGCACGAGATTGTCTTGATCGAGATGCCGAGAAATAACTCTACCTAAACTCCATTTACAGGTAGGATTATCTTAATCACGAAGAAGAATCCCTCCATTTACGCTTAGTTCACGTTTTTGCCATTCATCCCGATCTTGTACGCTTTAAAAATATTCAATGAACCAACTTTTCCAAAGAAGTTAGCTTAATCTCTGCACTAACTCCCATCGCGACAGTCGATTTTCTATGAAATTTATAACAGATAGTTCCGGTGTTGAGAGCAAATGAAACTCTGTTAGAAAGTGGCCAGGAATTAAGTAGGAAAAACTATCTCGACGTCTCCATTCAATATGAGTTTATGGCCTGACAGCACTGACTATGAGACTATATGTAACATGTGCCGAGTATGAGTCCCTGCATTTTTGGCGATTTTCAGTTATTTATATATTCTGATAGAGTATACTATTATGCATCGTTTGCTTAAAAGTTAGAGAATTTTATGAGATAATAGGGAAGCAAAAACAAAAATATAAATTAGTCTTTTTAGTAAATTTCCGTGCATTCTGTGTTTATGTGCATTCTGAAACAAGGTCGACAAGCTAAGAAAAATAAATAGGTTTGAGAAAGAATTACAATGTTTGACAGAAAAGAAAGTTATTTTAAAATACATAATATCAAAAATTGCATGCATATATATGATTGCGTTTACGAATAACAGTTACAATCTAATTGTCGACAAGAATTATATCGTCTTATCATTGAATAAGAAATTTGGCTTTTTAATGCAATATTGGCAACCTTGTTTGTGTGGATGGTGTGTCGTCTGCACCCGTATGACATTTAGATGTTATATTCACAATGTCTGAAGTCGATCGATCATTCTGTTTATTTAACAGTTTATTAATACACAGTGATTAAGTATAACAAGAATTGAATATATTATAAATTGCACGTAAATCAGTGATCATCATGAATTCTTTGTATAAATTGGCGTTGAATGTTCTTTGTCTACTGGTCAAAACTCGATATTTTTTAATATTGATTTTTTTGGGTTCGGATCCGAGGGAAGCTAGAGACAATTTTTTCACAACTTAAAAATTAAAAATCAAAATTCAAAAATATTGATTTTTCACCAGTAGACAAAAAATATAAATTCTTTGTAATGGTAAAATTTCAATTTTTCTTTGGTTATTATCAAAATTATTAGTATGGTGAAAAATAAGTCACTGGTTATCATTGCGTTTTTATTCTTATCTAACATAATGATTAACAAAACTTAGGGGATAATTATGAAGTTAAAAGTTGATTAAACACTTGAAACCATTTCCATTATTTTAAAGTGTACTTGTGACTTTTTTTGAACATTCTAAACATATAAATCTTAAATCTGCTCTTCTGAAAAGTTTCTAAAATGCAAGAAGCATGGTAAGAGCTCATTGCGCATGAAGAAATTGTCTAGTCCCTGACGTGGCTGAAGTGGTAAAAGGGGAAGAATCATTTGAACCTACTTGATATCACTGATTACTACTCATGCGTCCTGTCAACTTGCGCATAATTCCATAAAAAGTTAATTTAAATTTTTCACAGCAACTTTGAGTTCAGGGCAATGAAATAATGAATGAATAACCTATCAAATTTCATTTGCTACCATCACCCTTCCTCTCCGCCCTTCTCCCCCTTCTCCCTATTTTTGTTTTTTTAAATACTTTATAAGAACATTTTCTTGTACCTTTTTGAACCCTACTATATTATTCAAAATCATATATTACGTCAAAGTTGTGAAGAAGCTACTACGCGGCGTACACGTCCTTGGGAACCGGATGGTGATTCCAGACTCGACCCATTCCACTCCGCGCGATGCGGCACCACGCGTAGGTTTGCCGTGCGTGGTAACTAGTACCAACCTCCGGGTGGCGAAGTAAAATTACTAGGTAGAAAATATGGCCGCCACAGATTGCTGCGGCGCAGTTTCAACAGTGAAAGACATGTATACATGAATTCATAAAGTTGACATGTCACACTGTTGATTCAGGTCCCCCCCCCCCCCCCCATATTTTCATTTTATAACTGTTAATTAATCAACACCCCAATGTGCGATGACCATCGTGCTTACATTTGCAACGATTGTGTCGGAGAAGAATAATATGAAAATGCTTATAATTGTCCTTATAATACTGTATTTTTAAAAATAAATATGAATACTTTTTCACAGAAAATATTCAAGCATTTTCTTTATTTGCGTGGTGAAAGAAAAACTTTTTTATCGCTTTGTATATAAAAAATGCACTATAGTTTAATTTTGCGTAAATTACTTCTATCGGCTCTTAAGTATACTTTGGAATGTTTTTAAGACAATGGATCCAGTCATTGCGGAATGGTACACGATCAAAAAAAGTATTGGTTCAGATTGACCCAGAGTGTTCTCCGTGATCGAAAAAATAGGTGTATTCTCGGAGGGTTGAAAAAAAAGAAAAATTTTCCGACTTACGGTGGAGAAATTGAACCTTCAATTGTAAGAAGTTAATTTTCAATAAAACAATAAACGACTTTTGAACAAAAAAGTTTAATTTCCAACCAAAAAGATGAACATTATCCCCCCAAAAAAAGAATTTTCAACTTAATAGTTCAATTTTCAAATACGAAACTACAATTTTCCACAAAACATTTAAAATAATTAATTTTCAATTTTTAAAAAGCTTTCAGGCCAAGAAACGAATTTGTCTGTAGAACAGTTGAATATCTAATCCGAGAATTTTTATTAAAAAAGAAAATTTTTTTAATTAACGGTGGGAAAATTAAACTTTCAGTTGTAAAAAGTTAATTGTCAATAAAAGAATAAACGACTTTTGAACAAAGTGGTTTAATTTTTAACCAGAAATATGGATAATTATCCCAAAAAAAGAATTTTAAACTATATATGTAGATTTACAGAGAAGGAATAGGAAAAAGAGAAGCCGATGGTCGCTGATCGTACCAGGGGCCCTAGCATTGCGAATTAGCATGACGAGGTGCTGTGCTTGGAACATCATGCTGGGACTCGATTCGATGGTGGGGGGGGGGGGGATTCGGGTTATGGTGGTGGGGGTGAAGGGAGACGATGCGATGTGGTGCGCGCACGTCGCGGAAAGATGCGGAACGATGGTAGTGGGGGATGCGGGGTCGTGGACTCGATGACCTTCGGGTGCTTTCATGTCAAGACAGGTTAGAACTAGGTTTTTGTAACGGAACAGCTTCCCATTATATTGCGTGGACGGGAAAGAATTCAAATAAGACCAAGATTTACAAGACGTGATATTAACGATATTAACAAAATGTTCAAATTCTTTTGTGAGTAATTTATTTGCCATATTTCTATTTCTTTCTTCTTTAGTTCCTTACTCCTGACGATGAAAATGAAACTGAAATATAGTTTGATTGAAAATTTCTCTTTTTTGCTTGAGGATATATCTGTTTTAGTTGAAAATTCATCTGTTTGGTTGAAAGTTTAACTCTTTTGTTGAAAATTTTATTTTCGTAACTGAAAATTGAAGTACATATAACCATAGTCTCTAAACTACCAATTTAAAAATGGCATAATTAGCATGTACGGATTTTTGCGATTCCAATGACACAGTCCCAAAAAACACGTTCTGTAACTGCTCCGTAACAGAGGGTGTTATACCTGGTTATATAGCGAATGTTATAGTTCATTCAGGTGTTTGTTCTATAACTGGAATGTAACAACGTTGAATAAATTTTTTATCGAATGAAGATGTACCAGCTCCATAAACAAATTTGTATCAATTCTATAGCAGTGAGATGTAATTATTAAGAAGAAATAAATCGTTTTTCTCTCAATTTTTCTCAAATTATATCGCCAGTGATGTTTAATGATGGACAAATATCTTTCCGTATTTTTTATTAATTTTATAAACAAATTGTATAAACAAATGCCTATTGTGGACATTTAAAGGCATAAACTAATCGTTTTTTCTCCTAATTTTCCTCAAATTATATCGCCAGTGATATTTATTTATGGAAAATTATCATCCGATATTTTTTATCAATTTTATAAACAAATTATATAAACAAATGCCCACTGTGGACACTTAACGGTAGAAAGAAGTCGTTTTTTCTCCTAACTTTCCTCAAATTATATCACCAGTAATGTTTCATGATGGAAAATTCATTCGATATTTTTTTATTGATTTTAGAAACAAATTATACAAACAAATTTACAACTTGGGCATTTAAAGGTAACAAAAAATCCTTTTTTTCCTAATTGTCCTCAATTGATGTCGCCAATGATGTTAAAATTGGTGATATTTTGTTAATTCATATTTTTTATCAATTTTGTGAACAAATTGTTTCTCTAATACATGTAAAACAAAAGAACATTTTATTAATACATTCAAAACAAAAGAAAATGTTCTGTCTTTTTTTTCGTACGCTAGCCATCTGTCTATATAATTGATTTATGAAATTAATAAAAAATATCGGATGATAATTTTGCATCTCTAAACATCAATGGCAACATAATTTGAATAAATTTATGAGAAAAAAGCGATTCCATTCGGCCTTTAAATGTCCACACTGGGCATTTGTCTATATAATTTGTTAATAAAATCTATACAAAATATCGGATGAAAATTTCTCATCATCAAACATCACTGGCGCCATAATTTGGGGAAAATTAGAAGAAAAAACGATTTTCTTCTGCCTTTAAATGTCCACACTGGGCATTTGTGCATACAATTTGTTTATAAAAGTAATAAAAAAATATCGGATGATAATTCCCCATCATTAAATATCACTGGAGATATAATCTGATGAAAATAAAAGAAAAACGATTTTTTTCTGCCTAATTTACAAGAGGAAAAAAACAAAGTGAATTCAAAGTGAAAGTGGAAGGTTTATTGCTAATACTAGTTACATTGGTTGGTCGCGTCTTACTATAGCCATGTAGGTGTTGGGATTTTCAAGTTTGAGATGTAACTAGGGGGGGGGGGGTATCGCGCACTTTGGATTCGATAAATTATTACTGGGGGCAGCGAGTGTGGTAGGTGGTCCATTTGTGTGGACGGTAATGGAGATGATGTGCCAGTCGGGAGAAATCCTGGGAGATCCAGGGGGGGGGGGGGCGTCCTTGGTTTGGGTCTTATTCGCTCGGGCAAGGGTTGGAGCGGAGAAACCAGGGAGATGTGGCTTGGGCCGAAGCCCGGGGATATCTTTCTTCTTGGTCTCGCGGACCGTACTTTTATGGGCTTCGCTTCAGCGGTGGAGCACCACTCGCGACGCAGGCGAGTGGGGGTTCAATAGGGAGGATCGTTTCGTCGATGTCCCTGGTAAGGGGCTTCGCGCGATTGGTTCGCTCTCGCTACGTCAAATTTTCACAATCGTTGGACGAACAGCGTACCGCGCTTGCGCTGTGAGTTGCTAGAAAGACTTTAACATTTTTTCGGGGCTGTTTGGCACGGAATTCTAAGTATTCTGACAGCTGAGGTTGGAATGCCTTGTCAACGAAAGAAAGAAGAATTTTGGATTTTAACGCGACAATTTACTTTTAAAAAGAAGAAGCCATAGTTTAAAGTATTTGTTAAGTTAATTTTTGTATAACAATTAACTTGACAATGTAATTTTTTGCATTGAACTACCCCTGTGCATGAAGTCTGGCAATGCTTATCATAGAAAAAAATGTCCACGAAGGTAAACAAATAAAATGAAAAAATCGAAATTTTCTTCACTCTTTGCATGAACATAAAAGTTGAAACAAAACAAAAAATGCAAAAATCAGGCCACATCAATCTCTTCAAAATTTAATGCTGAATTTTTCTTAAAAAAATCCAAAATCGGTTAAGATTTGCCAGCTAGAAGTTATTTTGAACCTCGTTTTTTGATTTCATCCTACTGTGCGGCGTCACGATGTAGTTCTGTGAGTTCTGTGTAATGTACACTTGTTCCGTTACTCAGTTAAACTCATGGACTATAACAATATTGTTGCAGAAATACATATGTGAAATTTAATGGCGTTACTGTGTGATTTTGTAAGCTGTGCATAATGCATATTAGTAACAGCTATGTAACAATGTGACATGACTGTTATATGATAAACGTGTATCATTTGTACATTATGTTGGTTACACGCATAATCTATATGAGTTCTGCTACCTTGTTACGTAAAAACGTCCCCGTGGACATCTTTATGGAGCGACACCGCAAGACGTTTGTCAAACTAATGGTCAAGACATGACGATTAGATTTGAGCACCACAGAAACAATTCCTTGTTAGATATTGCTCTGAAAAGAGCAGATTGTTTTGAAAATATATATTGCGAGGGTGTAGTTAGTGAAGGCTACAATAATATTTAAGTAAAACTGTTAATTTCTTTCTTCGCCCTGGGCTAGGCTCAGAGAGTGAGAGAGAGAATATGTCTATGTGCACACTCGAGGAAGTCGAGAGGCAGACTGATGATTGATTACTTTTGAAATTTCTTTATTTATCACAAAAAGTTCAATTTTGCAACAGGTATACATTCATACGATATTGTCTACTTCTATAACAGATTTAGGTGTCTAGTTAGTTGTATCGAACGCGGCCTATTTGTTCATGTTTATTGCTCGTTTTAATACCTAAATTTAGTTATGCTTTCGCACTTCATAATAATGTTTGGGTAAACAATTTTTTATTATAAAACCCGCTAGATATATACATTTTGAGCTTAAACCTAAGAACTAGAACTTACAAACTATGATGCTGGGGTGAGTCATTTTACCTGTCTATTAACCCTTTGCGGGGCAGTGGGACATATACGTCCCACCTGTTTATCATCAATAATTTGGATATTTTCCTACTTCTTCCTTGTATTCTTTCGTAATTTATTGGATGTTTGAGTAGTTGAGGTTCAAATATTGATATTTTCATAGATGAGAAATCAATATCTTCATTATGTTCATAATTATAAACAAATTACTTTCAAAAAAAGCCCCTTTTTACGGATAAATTTGGTTGTAGGAAAACAAGCCCCATAACATGCTCAAGTCATGGTGGGATTCTATGTTTTTTGAGTCGTAGTTTCCGAATCTGGAGTCAGATTTTTGAAATTCAAAATGGCTGAACCAATATGGCGGCTATTTTGAGTCAAATTTGTGGTTTTTTTGTTCAATCGGCGAGAAACCGGATTATGGGGGTTTTTGAGGTCGCTGATTACGATTCTGATATCAAAGACACAAAATTCAAGATGGCGAATACAATATGGCGGCAATTTTGGTAAGAAAATTGATATGAAAATGTGCGTATGCTACTCTCGGACTAACATTTCGTTTTTTTCTCCCAAATTCCATCCATCTCTGCAAGACCCTGATAACCCCCATATACCCAGTTTCTCGTCAATTGAACAGAAAAACTACAAATTTGACTCAAAATAGCAACCGTAATGTATCTACCATCTCGAATTTTGCGACTACGATATCAGAATCGTAATCAGTGACCTCAAAAATCCCCGTACATCAGGTTTCCCGCAGATGGAACGAAAACACCGTAAATTAGATAAAAATAGCCACCATATTGTATCCGCCATCTTGAATTTTGTGTCTTTGATATCAGAATCGTAATCAGCGACCCCAAAAACTCCCATACATTTGGTTTCCCGCCGATTGAACAAAAAACCACGAATTTGGCTCTAAATAGCCGCCATATTGGTTCCGCCATTTTGAATTTCCGAAATCTGACTCCGGAATCGTAATTAGCGACCCCAAAAACCTTAAAATCAGTTATGACTTCCAAAATTCATCCATCAGAAAAATATGCACCTCAAAGGGTTAATATGTGATATGGCATTTTACATTTGATTTTAAACGGTGCTTTGTCTTTTGCTAATAATTTCGCTTCCTGCATATCAGGTAGATTATTTATTTGATTTTCGTAGAAATTTTTTGTCCTATCTTTCTCTAGGCTTTGCATCAGTTATCATCCTCATACATTTGTTTTGTGCTCTCTGTATCATAAGTATATTGCTTTCATTTGTACTACTCCAGACCGTTTTCGCGTATAGCATCAGTGCTTTAATAATGACGTTGTACAAAATATTTTTATTCTTAATACTAAGCATACTTCTTCTACAGATTAGACTATACAATAATCCTATCATTTTGGTCACTTTTCCTTTAATTGCTTTTACATGCGCAGTAAAGCTCAGTCTATAATGGAATATTACGCCAAGGTATAAAACTTGTAGCCTTGGTTCAATAATTTTATCACACATTGTGAATTCTGGTATTTTTTCTTTCTTATCTTTATGTGTAAAAATAATTGATTGAGTCTTATCAACATTAATTTTAAGCTTCCATTTGTCAAACAAAATTTCAACAACGTTCGCGTATTTTTGCAACTACTGCCAGTCTGTTTCTCATAGATGCAGTGTATGCAGCCTTATCTTCGGCAAATAATGAAAGCAACAAATCTATCATTCGCGGTACATCATTAATATAGAAAATAAATAGGACTGGACCAAATATTGAACCTTGCGGGACTCCGCCTCTATGTCCTGTTCTTTAGATCGTACTCCATTTACAGAGACCACAAATTTTCTATTTTTTATATAATTTTTGACAATGTTAATAATGTATGTTGGTAGTTTATACTTTTTTAATTTATTGATCAAGCCTTCGTGCCAAACGGTGTCAAAGTTCCGGAATTAATACTTTATATTTTTCTTCAAAACTGTTTATCCTGTAATATATCATTTTTCCGAATAGTTTGCCTAGAGTTGGCAAAACACTAATTATTCAATAGCTTGCAGGGAAAAGTTTGTCCTCTCCTGCCTTATGAAAAGGAAGAAAATTTGCAATTTTCCAGACCTCTGGGAAGTATGACAACATCAGGCACGAATTAAAAAGATATGTTAGTTGTACAAAGGCTTTTTTCGGCAAGTTTTTTAAGATAATATTTTGTATGCTATCTAGGCCTGGAGCCTTCCTGGATCCAGTCCTGAGTGCTGCTTTCTTAATTTCGCTCAGCTTAACCAGATCGTTGTCTTCTCTATTAACACTTCCGTTTTGAATCTGTTTATATTCAGCGTTAGCCAACTTCTCGGTGTCATCATCCCCTAAATTATGTGTTAAGTGATGTACCCTCTCATAGAGCTCAGCCAGAACATTTCCTTTGGCATTATCTTCCACCGCCAGGCCTCTTGGCCCATGCAGTGTAGGCGTATGATTTTAATTTTTATTTGTTAAGAATTTTAACATTTTCCATTATATTTAATTTTTAGATCTTGTAATGTATTGTGGTAAAGGTACATGTTTGTCATCCATCACTGTTTTAGGTATTGGGAGGGCCATAACTTGGTTGATGACACCGTGAAGTCTGTCGACGCGGGCATCTACTCTAGTTTCATCGTTAATGTTTGTTTCCAGCGTGAGCTCTTTATTAATAATTTCCCTAAACTTGGGCCAGTCAGCCTTTTTGTAATTCAGAAAATTACGCGTTTGAATTTCAAAACCTGGCTTGCTATCTAGGAATTGTTGAATCTATATCACAATGCAAATTCTTGGCAAGGCGAATATCAACGACGCTCGGTTTCACATTGGAATACGGATAGAGCGTAAAATTATCTGGTATTAAGATTTCTAACATATTTTTACTAGCATAGTCCTGAAATATTTTTCCGGTGGGTTTTTACAAAAAGATGTCCCATGTCCAAACTTCTGATATCTTCTGCACTGTGTGGCACGTCTCGTATTTTTAAAATTTTCCCAGTATATTTGAACTGAACATAGATATCGGATACTCTTCACTTTTTGTATGTTCGCATCCGCTCTGAAAACTGACAAAAAATTCGGGTGGTACACTTTTGCACTTTTCACTTGTTCACTTTTCTATTCCGGTCTGCGATTTCTTAATAGGGTCACTTGTGTGCATCCTACGTCCAGAGCCATTATCTCGTCGTAGTCTTTTAAGAACCAGATTTTTGTGTTTCTGGCCCTTGCAGCCATGGGTGAAGCATGGAGCTCCTCCCTTGTCGAGTTCCCGTTTTACAGCATTATAATCCTCCAGTGTGTCCGTGCGAACTGAAAGTCCTTCCTTCATTATTGCGACTTTTACGTTTTTTCTGATCGTATAGCCTTTTATTTTCTTTGTCGTCCCCACGTAGTCTTCAATAGCCCGTGTGATAACAATAGGCGGTATGTTTATTTTCTTTGCCTTCGCGATATTTTCGTCATTAGGGCTTTCTTCAGTACTTTGATCATCCATTGCCGCGTCGTCAACTGCGTGTTTGCGCTTAAGGGTTTCCGCCTCATCCTCCGAGAGTGCTTGAAACCGATTTGATGTTGAAACTGCTTCTCCGGAAGTTTGGGATCTTTTGCTTTCTCTCATTTTCACTAATTCTCCGTGGTATCAATCATAATTACTTGGTTCTAATCACACAATATATCACACCTCATGTATCAATGATCACACTCCAATCTTCACAAATGCAAATCACGGAATCCTTAATTCATGGAATGCATTGAAACTAATCATCACAATCGTATCAGAGACTGACGTCTGTACTGAACGAAAATTCAAAGCGAATTACTGATGATTGATGGCCGAGACACGAGCTTTTATGGGAGGGCGCGCAAGCTTCTCAGTCGGTCTGCTGCTCGTCTCCTTCGTTGAGGCAGGACCGAATAGGCCACGCACAGAGGTGGCGCCTCTTATACTTTTGGTTCCCTTCATTAGTAATTTTTATTTCCAATCATGGTGAATGAAAAAAATATTTATTGTTATTTGTGATTGTTAACAATTATTTGAATCTAATATTATCTTCATATTAAAGATACGAAGGAGGCGAGTATAAGACCAGCCGAGAACCGTGATCGTCGATTAAAATTGAGCTCAGATACGATTGAACATTTTTTATCATATCTCGGGCACCCACGAAGATTTTTTAAGTTTTCTTGGATTGAATTAAAGATAAAATTTCAGACTCGATGTCGTATAATTTTCAGGGTTTTACAAAAATTTTCCTAGTTCGTGCTAAAAGTTGAATTTGAGGTAGAAAATTTGAGAAAATCTTGAATTTTTGTCCTGAGTGAAGATCTTGTTCTGACCTTCTATTGTAGCCTGAGAGTATCTGTGCTGACTGGTACATTTGGTGGAACCGGTTGGCACACTACAGGTTAAAGACACGTATCTATGCTTCCTGATACAATTAATTACTCGTTTATTATCAGACGCCCGATGTGACATTTGTAACAATTTCAAAATAGTAGCCTATGAAATGAAATAAATTAGAATTCAAAGTATTAATGAGTATATAATCTCCGAAAGTGAATCACTTATAATTTGAGTGTTTATTAAACTTGAAGCCATAAAAAATTGAAAAATTTTGATTTAGAGACTTTCAGATTTAAAAAATTCCAATACGAAGCATGCATAGGCTGGCCACTAGAAAGGGGAAACCGAGAAATGACTGGAAATTTTAGCAGATCAGCAAAAATCGGGAAAAGACAAAAAATTTATTCTTAGAAGAAAAATCTATCCATTCACTTGAAATATCACAAATTTCATATCCCATAATATAGTGCAATTTAAATTGACTTTAATTTCAACTTTTTTCAAACTCAGGTTCAATTAACTTTTTAAATTATGAAACCATTTAGTTTACAATGCTTAATTCTAAAATCTTTTACTTAAAAATTTTTTGTTTAGTTCTTCATTTTTAAGCGGACATTTTCAATTTAAACAATTTTGGAAAACAGCTTTGAAGTCTTGAGCATTTAAAAATTTGAAATATTTGAAGTATTTGAAACTGAATTTTCAAAATAAAAAACGTTTGAAGTTTATGAACTTTAAATATAAATTAATAAGTGATTTTTTTAATTAAACTGAAACGCTGAAAGCAAAAGCGAACGAAAAAAAAACGTACGCAGAAGCGAAGTAAAAACGCGCGAGAGCAAAAACGACCTAAGAAAAGGCGAGAGGAAAAGCGAGCCAAGAATTAAGGGGAAGGGTTCCCCCACTTTGCTCCTTTAGATCACGTGGTCAGTTTCTCTCCTCGACGGTCAACTCGGCCAGCCTCGTGTGAAGCCGAAAATGCACGAACACGAACCCTAGGCTCGGGCCGAGCTCGCCCGACTTCACGATTCGGTTTCGTTGGCTATTAGGAGGTTTGGGTTGATCTTTGTTTTCAAAAATTCACACCTTAAATGCTTCAAATACATGTGATGAAGTCTTTGAAATATTTAATGATTATTTCTTTCAGGAATTCTCATGGAATGTTTTAGACTATTTGATTGTGCAGGGAATACATTATAAGACACTGGAGGTTTATAAAGTTCAATAATATATTGAATGTTGTGTACGGGATTTTAAAATTAGGTTAATAATATCTATCACTTTTAAGTGGTTTCATTTTTCATTATTTATGTCTTTTTTTCAATCGATTTTAAATATTGTGAAGTTGAAATGATAATGAGTAATTATTATTTTTAATTTATTGAATTAGTCAACATTTTTACTGTATACTTACCTCTGATAATTACCTTTCTTTTCGTGCTATTTTAGACTATAATTCCAATTTTGGGGGTTTTCAGAGATTAGCCGAAAAATTATTAACTTGACCTTATATGCTTTCTTAATATATACAAACGTAATATACAGACGTAATGGTAACGGTGGTCGGAGTGGACGTGTCGATTTGCAGCTCTCCGGAGTATTGAGTTTTCGCCTGTTTTCCTTGCTCTTTTTTCATTAAAAATTTGCAAGTTGTCTCTTTGTGTGTTCCTGGTGCGTCTGAGCAAGTTGGTTTTTTCAAAACTGTTGGTTTCTTGTTGTTCTGGATTATTCAATAACTGTCATTGATCAATTGGTGCAATTGGTGCGTGTCCAGAGTGCAAGGAAGTGATTTTCAGAGGAGGACCTGAGGTGCTTGTGTGTGTAAAGTGTGGTGTTTTAACGCATCTGGCCTGTGCGAATTTCAACATTTCCAAACAAAATTTTGATAAACTTAAAAAAGGTCAAACAGATTTCTTCTGCATGAAATGCAAAGGACAAAACACCAGCGACATCTCTACGGCAGTAGATGGACCTGCATCTAATATTCGCAACACAGGCGGTACGTCTTCCCCTCACGCTCCTGCCCCCTCAGCAGCAACGGCTACCCCCAACCTGCCTGATCTCGCTGCCATGATCAAACATATGCTGTCTTGGAAGGACAAAAGGATGCGCTTGCGCAATCTCAGGAGATCCTTTCCAGGATCATAGTTAAGTCAAAGTAATCCTGACTATATGGAGTTTCATTTTTCATTTGAAAGATCTATCATTGTATCGACAGCACGTTTGATTGTTTCCCGGCCTAATTCGGAGATTTATACTTCTACTGTATACTTAAATTTTCATGCTTCAGTACCACTGAAGTTTCTTTTAGATTTATATCTATACTGTCACTTCAGAAACTTTTGGACTCTATCTAACCCTACTCGTAATTACTTAATTTGGGCTCTGTTGGCTATTGATCATGTTATTTCTACTTCTACTATTTTTCTCTATGCGCTAGTGTTCCATCAAGTAATTTGCAACGTAAAACTAACCATTTTACATTTTCAATGAATATTTTGAATAATTGTCATGTTAACTTTATAATGCTCATTGCTTTTTTAGTTTTAATTTTTACCTTTATATGTGCCTTTTTCCCTGTTTTCAATTGTAATCATGTGAACTGGATTTTGTTGGTTAATGTATTTCAGACACTTCTTTATTTAACTATACTTGAACTTTACTCTTCTCTGTCCAAATAGAAACCTTAAATATTTGTCACGTTAATGCTCAGTCGTTACCTGCCCATTACCACGAATTCAAACATCATTTTATGTCCTGTTCCTATCATACCATAGGCGTGTCTGAGACCTGGCTTACTCCTTAGATTCCATCTAGCCTCATAGCGCTTGATAACTACACGCTTTTCCGCAGAGATAGAGATGAGAGAAGAGGGGGCGGGGTCTGTACTTACGTTCATAACAGCTTAAGGGGCATACCGGTGGGAATGAGTCCTTGTGCCAATTACCCTATTGCTGAATACCTTTTTATCAAGGTATCTTCGTCTCGTGAGAGCATATTAATGGGTGTGATTTACAAACCTCCTAATGCTTCCTACTGTAGGGAACTTGAGACTGACACTTTTGACCTCATACTTAATTATAATAACATTGTACGTACTGGTGACCTAAACACTAATCTTAATGCCACCAACAATTTAACTATTTAAAATCAGTAGTGTTCTATGCCGGATTATCTATAGTTCCCCATAATACCACGCGCCACACCGATCATTCCAGTACATGGATTGACATGATGATTGTTGATGATCTAGACAAGGTAATCTCTTCTACACAACACTCAATCTCATTCCTCTCGAACCACGACCTTATCAGCATTCAATACCAGTTCTCCCTTGATCCCTCCTCTAGTATATCTCCACTATCTATACGTAATCTCACAAATATAAATGAAGCTGAATTTCTTGAGCACCTCACCACTTATGATTGGAAAAGAATTTATATTGAAAAAGATATAAATAGAAAGGTTGTTTGTCTAACTGAATTTTTAACCTTAGCTTTTGATAAATTTGCGCCTCTTCATACCCTTAAAGCAAAAATGTCCACTCCTTGGATTACATCTTACATCAAAGACTTGATGAAAGAAAGAGAGAAAAAACGTAGATTGGCTAAAAGAACTAACAGTAGTTTTATTCAAGCTGAATTTCGTAAGTTGAGAAACTTGGTTCAAACCAAAATCAGGGATTCCTACAATCAATACAATTACAATTCCATTAAAAACAGGAATAAAAATGAAAACATCTGGTTTCTCTTAACACGACTTGGACTTATTCCTCCAAAACACTTGGCTCCCGATAACAATTTTTCCCCCGCAGATCTTTTAACAGCCTTCACCACAAAATCCGGACTCCTTGTAAACAGCACTCCTTCCTCGTTCGCAGTTCCCGCTACCTTTGATGATACAAAACTATTCTTTTCTGACATATCGCAAGAAACTCTAATGAAAAAACTCTTAGATGTAAAATCAAATGCTCTAGGTTCTGATGGAATCTCAATCAAAATGATTCGCTTAGCTTTACCAGTCATTTGTCCTATTCTCTTGCATATCTATAATGCATCTCTACAGGTGCCTTGTCGAAACCTTTTGAACGCATTGTCCATCAGCAACTTACTGCACATATTGAAACTAACAATTTAATGGACCCAATGCAATCTGGGTTTCGTGCCATGCATAGCACTCTTACAGATACACTTAAAGTAACTTCGGACCTCAAACTGGCAATTGATAGAAGGGAAATAACGGTTGTTGTACTATTTGACTTTTCTAAGGCGTTTGATACAGTTAACCATAATTTACTATTGAATAGGCTCAAATCACTTCACCTCTCAAATATGGCTGTGAAGTGGTTTGAATCTTATCTTAGTAATCGTTCTGAAAGAGTACAAATCAGCAATGGCGAGCGTTCTGACTGTGGGGAGGTTAAGAGTGGTGTCCCTCAAGGTTCCACGCTTTGACCTACTCTATTCAATATTTATACATCTGAACTTGGTAGCGAACTTCGACACTGCAACTTTCACAAATATGCTGATGATTTCAAGCTTTACCTCTCCGGGCCTATTTCCACTCTTATGAGCTTACTTCAAAAGGTACAAGAGGATATTGATATGGTGGTGCAGTGGGCCTTGACAAACGGTCTCACTCTTAATCCTGCTAAAACTAAGGCTATAATCATAGGACCTTCTTCTTCTCCTTCACTTGCAACAATTGCAACTTTTCCTCCTCTCTTGATCAATGGGCGTATCATTCTCTTCGTGGATTCTGTGAAAGATTTAGGCTATATTCTTAATCGCTCTCTTACATGGAATGAACACATTGCGGATATCTCAAGGAAAACCTTTAGAGTCCTCCAACAGCTTAACAGGAATAAAGAATCACTTCCTACTCCAACGCGTATCCTCCTAGTTAAAAGCCTGATTCTTCCTTTCTTTGACTATGGCTGTGTGGTATATGACGATATTACTGATGAGCTGAATGCCAAGCTTGAGCGTACGTTCAATGCTTGCATTAGGTTCATCTATAACATCCCCAAAAGTGAACATATTACTCAGTATAGAGAAAGAGCAGGACTCCTTAACGTCGCAAAAAGAAGTCAATTTTTATGGGTAATTTACTTTATAGCCTATTCAGTAATGAAGCTCTGCACTATCTTCTCAACCTCTTCCATTTCATTGACAAAGATCAACCAACACATTCCAAACTCCGTGAAAGGAAAACAGTATTAAAAAATCAGCCACACCGCACGTGTAAAAAGCAAAGGTCCTTTATTATTCGTGGTGCTCGCCTTTGGAACAAACTACCTATAACCATTAGAAATGCACCTTCACAATTTCATTTTAGAAAACTCCTTTTTAGTTACTTATTTAACATATCAAATCCTACCCTTGAAATCACACATTGGTAACACTTAAAGTCATAATTAATATATATAT